>CAUYRT010037964.1:0-37545 GCA_963574885.1 Lepilemur ruficaudatus | reverse complement strand
AAACCAGCCTGAGCAAGAGTGAGACCCCGTCTCTACTAAAAATAGAAAGAAATTAATTGGCCAACTAAAAATATATAGAAAAAATTAGCTGGGCATGGTGTCACATGCCTGTAGTCCCAGCTACTTGGGAGGCTGAGGCAGGAGGATCACCTAAGCCCAGGAGTTTGAGGTTGCTGTGAGCTAGGCTGATGCCATGGCACTGTAGCCTAGGCAATAGAGTGAGACTCTGTCTCAAAAAAAAAAAAGAAAAAAAGAAATCACACTATTATGGTAAAATGTAGGCCTCCTATTTTATTCACTGCATTTCTAGAATAATAAGTTTAATTAATTGACTAATTAGTCAATTAATTTAATGTTCACCACTAACTCAAATGTTTAACATTTGTAGATATTTAAAAACTGAATTGTAGTAAACAGTGATATGGCAAAGAAATGTAAACATTAGGTGCAAATTAAAAACCCTGGAAATAAAGAAATTAATATTAACTCTGAAAATGTAAAGAGAAATGTCATGAATGACTTCACTGCTGACAGTTCTCCATATATTTTTATATTTCTTAACGATCATGAAAAGCAAAAGAAAAGGCTTTCAATCCTGGAGGGCTGAGTAAATTCCTATTGGATTAACTTTCCCAGAGATAAAAATTATAAACTTTAAACAAAATGCAAAAATCAACTACCCAAAGGTAATGGAAAGCAAGTGAAAGCAAGCAGATTCTGTGGGAGTGTCAACACTTGAAAAGAGGGAACAGCACTGCTAAACTCCTCGGTTCTGTAGCTCTTAGCATGAGGCAGGCCACAGGATGTGCTACAGGGGTCAGATAGAACTGTGATAGAAAACTTGTAGTCTTTCTTGCCTGAAGAATCAGAAGACAGTGCTTGGGGCACCTAAAACTACTGGAAATTGAAGAAATTCTGGAAAGGAGAGAGCCAGAGCGAGCACCCTAAATTCTGTGTAGTGGTTGAGTATCCTTTATTCCAAGTGCTTGTCACCAAGAGAGTTTCAGATATTGAACTTTTTTAGATTTTGGAATATCTGCATAATCAGTTATCTTGGGGACTGGGTCCAGTCTAAACACAAAATTCATTTATGTTTCATATATACCTTATACACATAGCCTGAAGGTAATTTTATAAAATATTTTTAATAATTTTGTGCATGAAACAAAGTATGCACATAAAACCATCAGAAAGCAAAGTGTCACTATCTTGTGTTGGCAAATTTTGGATTAGTGATGCTCAACCTGTAGTCTTTTCCTAAATCTATCATGAAACCCTGAATCACTCACTTCTTAGTTTTCTCCCATTTGTGAGATTTGAGCTGCTGTCCAAGAAAGTGTTTGAAGTTTGAGACCAACCAAGGTTAACTGCCTTATAACCTCCTAAATCAACACTCTTTAGGGAAGTGAAATTCCATCTCCCAAATGTAACATTCACAATGTTGAGGATGCAATCTAAAATTAGTCAATATATGAAGGAACAATGCGACCCATTCTCTAGAGAAAAGACAATCATTGATGACCAACAGTGAGATGACCCATATGTTGAAATTAATATAAAAGGTTTTTAAAGCTGCTATAATACCCTCAATGAAGAAAAATATGCTGACAATGAATGAAAAGATAACACCATCATACAAACAGAAAATATAAAAAGGAGCCAAATAAAAATCCTAAAATTGAACAGTAGAATGGAGATACCAGAGAAAGACCTAGTGAAAGTGAAAATAAAGCAATATAAATTGTAAACTCTGAATGACAGAATTCTCATTTTTGTGGAATATAAAATGTCAAACGTACATGTAAATGAATCCCCCCAAAAAGAGAAAGAAAACTAGGCATAAAAATATTCAAAGAAATAATGGCTGAAAATTCCCTAAATTTGGTGAAGGTATAATCTTATAGATTCAGGAAGCTCAGGGTTCCCCAAGCAAGATAAATGTGGAAAAGTCATACTAGATACATCATAATCTTAAAAGAAAATCTTGAAAGCAGCCAGAGAGATATGATACATTACATATAGTTACATTGATATGAATGACTAGTGACTTCCTATCAGAAACAATGGAGGCCAGAAGACAGTGGAATAACATCTTTAAAGTACAGGTATACCTCAGCAATATTGCAGGTTACATTAAAGACCTGCATAAAGTGAGTCAACCAAATTGTCTGGTTTCCCAATGCATATAAACATTATGCTTAGCTTATATTCTAGTCAATTAAGTGTTCAATAGCATTATATCTATAAAACCAATGTACATACCCTAATTAAAAAATACTTCATTGCTAAAAAATGCTAATGAGCTGTTAGTGAATTGTAATCTTTTCACTGGTATAGGGTCTTGCCTTGATGTTGATGGCTGGTCACTGATCAGGGTGGTTGTTGCTGAAGGACGAAGTGGCTGTTAGCAATTTTAAAAAATAAGACAACAATGAAGTTTGCTGCATCAATGGACTCTTTTCATGAAAGATTTCTCTGTAGCATGCAATGCTATTTGATAGCATTTTACCCACTGCAGAACTTGAAAACTGGAGTCAAGCCTCTCAAGCTCTGCTGCTGCTGCTTTGTCAACCATGTACATAGAATATTCTAAATTCTTTGTTGTCATTTCAACAATGTTCACAGCATCTTCACCAGTAGATTCCATCATAAGAAACCATTTTTTTTTTTTTTGCTCTTGTATAAGAAGCAACTCCTCATCTGTTCAAAGATGATCATGAGATTGCAGTAATTCAGTCATATCTTCAGGTTCCACTTCTAACTCTAGTTCTCTTTCTATATCCACCACAAGAAACAGGAAGAGAATTACTTGTCACAGTACATTTACTTCCTCCACTGAGGTCTTGAACCTCTGAGAGTCATCTATGAGAGTTGGATTCAATTTCTCCAAAACTGCTGGTAATGTTGATATTTTAACCTTCTCCCATGAAATCTATGTTCTTAATGGCATCTAGAATGGTGAATCCTTTCTAGGTGGTTTTCAATTGACTTTCAATGCCCAGATCCATCAGAGGAATTATTATATTATGTTATTATTATAGGGCAGCTACTGCCTTATGAAATGTATTTAAGTAACAAGACTTGAAAGTTGAAACTCCTTGATCTATGAGCTGCAAAATGGATGTTGCATTAGCAGGGATGAAAACATTAATCTCCTTGTACATCTCCATCAGAGCTCTTGGGTGACTGTGCACATTGTTAGTGAGCAGTAATATTTTAAAGGCAATCTATCTTTCTGAGCAATAGGTTTCAACAATAGGCTTTTAGTAAACCACTGCTGTAAACAGATATACTATCATACAGACTTTGTTATTCCCTTTACAGAACATAGGCAGAGTAGATTTAGTATAATTCTTATGGGCCCTGGGATTTTCAGAATGGCAAGTAAGCACTGGCTTCAACTTAGTCACCAGTTGAATTAGTCCCTAACAAGAGAGTCAGACTGTACTCTGAAGCTCTAAAGCCAGGCAATTACTTTTTCTCTCTAGCTATGAAAGTCCTAGATGGCATCTTCCAATAGAAGGCTGTTTTATCTACATTAAAAATCTGTTTAGGCTGGGTGCAGTGGCTCACGCCTATAATCCTAGCACTCTGGGAAGCCAAGGTGGGAGTTCAAGCACAGCTTGAGCAAGAGCGAGACCCCATCTCTACTACAAATAGAAATTAGCTGGACAACTAAAAACAGAAAAAATTAGCTGCGCGTGGTGGCACACACCTATAGTCCCAGCTACGTGGGAGGCTGAGGCAGGAGGATTGCTTGAGTCCAGGAGTTTGAGGTTGCTGTGAGCTAGGTTGACGCCATGGCACTCTAGCCCAGGCAATGGAGTGAGACTGTCTCCCCGCAAAAAAAAAAAAATCTGTTTAGTGCAGCTACTTCACCAATTACCTTAGCTAGATCCTCTAGATAACTTCCTGCAGCTTGTATATCTTCACTTGCTGCTTCATCTTGCACTTTTATGTTATGGAGATGGCTTCTTTCCATAGACTTTGCAAACCAGCCTCTGCACCTTCCTTACTTCTCTCAACCTTCACAGAATTAAAGGGAGTTTAGGGTCTTTGCCCTGGATTAGGCTTTGGCTTAATGGAATATTATGGCTGGTTTGATCTTCTATCCGGATCACTAAAACTTTCTCCATTACCAACAACAAGGCTATTTCACTTTTTTATTGTTCTTGTTTTCACTGGAGTAGCACTTTTATTTTCCTTCCCATTCACAACCGGGTTAAATGTTTGGTACAAGAAGCCGTGCTTTTGGCCTATTGTGGCTTTTGACGTGCCTTCCTTGCTAAGCTTAATCATTTCTAGCTTTTGATTTAAAGTGAGAGATGTGTGACTCCTCCTTTCACTTGAACACTTAGAGGTCACCGTAGGGCTATCTATTAATTGGTCTAACCCTAATTTCAATATTTTTGTGTCTCAGGTAATAGGGAGGCCATAGGAAAGAGAGATCAGGGAACAGCTGGTCAGTGAAGTAATGAACGTGCATGGTGCCCCAAAATGATTACAATAGTAACATCAAAGATCAGCTGGTCAGGGCTGGGTGTGGAAGCCCATGCCTGTAATCCTACCACTTTGGGAGGCCTCAGAGGAAGGACTGCTTGAGGCCAGGAGTTCAAGACCAGCCTAGACAACATAGTGAGACCCTGTCTCTACAAAAATGAAAAAATTAGTTGGGCCAGGTGGCACACACCTGTAGTTCTAGCTACTTGGGAGGCTGAGACAAAAGGATTGATTGAACCCAGAATTTGGACATTACAGTGAACTATGATGCCATCACTGCATTGCAGCCTGGGCAACAGAGCAAGACCCTGTCTCAATCAAAAGAAGGGAGAGAGAGGTTGGGTGCGGTGGCTCACGCCTGTAATCCTAGCACTCTGGGAGGCCGAGGCGGGTGGATAGCTCAAGGTCAGGAGTTCGAGACGAGCCTGAGCAAGAGCGAGACCCCGTCTCTACTAAAAATAGAAAGAAATTAGCTGGACAACGAAAAATATGTATAGAAAAAATTAGCCGGGCATGGTGGCACATGCCTGTAGTCCCAGCTACTTGGGAGGCTGTGGCGGGAGGATTGCTTGAGCTCAGGAGTTCGAGACCAGCCTGAGCAAGAGTGAGACCCCATCCTTACTATAAATGGAAAGAAATTAGCCGGGCATGGTGGCGCATGTCTGTAGTCCCAGCTACTTGGGAGGCTGAGGCAGGAGGACTGCTTGAGCCCAGGAGTTTGAGGTTGCTGTGAGCCAGTCTGCCGCCACAGCATTCTAGCCTAAGCAACAGAGTGAGACTCTGTCTCAAAAAAAAAAAAAGGAGGGAGAGAGAGAGAGAAAAAAATAAAGGTGAAATAAAGACATTTACACATAAAAGAATGTTAAGAGAACTCAGCGCTAGCATACTGAGCTACAATAAATGCTAAGAAGCATTTCAGTCAACAGATGGAAACTAGAATCTACTAGAAATGGAGATGAAGAGCACTGAAAATCTTAAGTATTTCTATAAATGCAAAAGATCTGTTTCTTTACAATATATATGACTATTTGGAGTACAAATGATAACATTGTCCATTGTCTTATGAGGTTAACGATGTAAAGTATATAATCAGCATAGCATTAATGCTGAGAGAATGGGTCTATATGGTTTGAAAGTTTCTACATTTAATCCAAGTGGCACAATATTAACTCTAGTCTACAAAAAGTTAATGTACATGTTGTGATCTCTAGAGCAAATGCTAATAATGCAGATATATAGCTAAAAATACTGTGGATGAATTAAAAGGAAATCTAAAAAGTTTTCAAATAATACAAAGGAAGCCAGGAAATAAGGAACACAGGAATCCCAAACAGGAGACTAAAATGAAGCAAATAGTGAAATGGTAGACAATTAGATGTTAACAGATGAAAAGCTCCAATTAAAAGGCAGAGACTGTAAGAATGGTTAATAAAAAAAAAAATCCAACTATATGCTGCCTACAAAGTAGGCACTTTAACAGATAAGATGCAAGTAAACAGATGAAAAAAGTTAAAACATGCAAACAGTAAGCATAAGATGCTAGAGTGGCTATATTAATATCAGATAAAGTAGACTTCAAGACAAAGAACATTACCAGATATGTAGAGAAACACTGCATAATGATAAGTGTCCATTCATCAGGAAGATACATACACATTTATGATTACTGTATCTAGTAACAGCTTTAAAATACAAAAAGAAATTGATAGAACTAAAGGGAGAAAGATAATTCCATAATCATAGTTGGAGATTTTTTCATGACACTCTTTCAGCAAATGATAGAATTAGACCAAAAAAACAAACAAAACAAAGAGGATCTGAGCAATGGTTTCAGTTATCTTGACCAAACTGATATTATTTATAGAACCTTCCATTCAACTTCTGCAGAAGCACATTAAGTACACATGAAAATCCCTGAATAGTTGAAAACAGATCTATAAATAATACATAGGCTAAAGAATAAGTCACAAAGTAAATTACAAAATATTTCAAAATGAATGGTAATGGAAATGACATATCAAAATTTGTGGAATGCAGCTAAAGTAGTGGTTGTCAGGAATTTTGTTTTTATTGTTCCATATGGTCTTTTTAATTTTTAAAAACAAAATTTCAGTAGACTTAGGAGGTACAAGCTGAATTCCATTGCATATGTATTGTATAGTGGTGAAGTCTGGGCCTTTAGTGTATCCAGCCCCTGAATAGTGTACATTGTACCCAATAGGTAATTTTTTATCCCTCAATCCCTCCCCCACTTTTAAGTCTCCAGTGTCCATCATACCACTTTGTGTGTCACGTAGCCATAGCTTAGCTCTCACCTATAAGTGAGAACACGTGGCATTTATTTTTCTGTTCTTGATTTACTTCACTTAGGAGATAATGGCCTCCAGTTCCATCCAAGTTGTTGCAAAAGACGTAATCTCATTCTTATCGCTGAGTAGTACTCTATGGTGTACATATATGCACCACATTTTCTTTATCCACTCATCAGTTGATGGGCATGTAGGTTGATATCATATCTTTGTGAACTATACTGCAATAAACATACTGGTGCAAGTATCTTTTTGATATAATGATTTATTTTCCTCTGGATAGATATACCCAGTAGTGGGACTGTAGGATTGAATGGCAGATCTGCTTTTAGTTCTTTGAGAAATCTCCATATTGATGTCACAGAGGTTGTACTAATTTAGATTCAGTGGTGTAGAAGCGTTTCCTTTTCACCGCATCCATGCCAACATCTATTTGTTTTTTGACTTTTTAATAATGGCCATTCTAATTGGAGTAAGATAGTATCTCCTTGTGGTTTTAATTTGCATTTCCCTGATGATTAGTGATGTTAAGCATTTTATGGTATCTTTTTTGGCCATTTGTATATTTTCTTTTGAAAAATGCCTGTTCAAGTAATTTGTCCACTTTTCAATGGGGTTGTTTTTTCTTGCTGAGTTGTTTGAGTTCCTTATAGATTCTGGATATTTGTCACTTGTTGAATACATAGTTTGCAAATATTTTCTCCCATTCTGTAGGCTACTTACTCTTTCGATAATTTGCTGTGCAGAAGAGTTTTAGTTTAAGTCCCATTTGTCTATTTTTGCTTTTGTTGCATTTGCTTTTGGGGTCTGTTAATAAATTTTTTGCTAAGGCCAATATGCAGAAGAGTTTTTCCCAGGTTTTCTTCTAGAATTTTTATGGTTTCAGGCCTTACATTTAAGTCTTTAATCCATTTTGAGTTAATTTTTGTATATGGTGAGAGATAAGGATCCAGTTTCATTCTTCTGTATATGGCTATCCAATTTTCCCAGCACCATTTATTAAGTAATGTGTCCTTTCCTCAGTGTATGGCTCTAAATATGTAATTTAGAAAAGAAGAACTAAAGTTAATAACTTAAGTAATTTTCTAACTTAGGAAGCTAGGCAAAGAAGAGCAAAGTAAATCCAAAGTAATGAGAATGAAGGAAATAATTTAGAATATAAATCAATGAAATAGGAAACAAACAAGAAAAGTAACATAAGACAACATCTGGTTCATTAAAAAGATTATCAAAATCAAGATTCTTCTAGTTAACCTAAGAAAAAAGATTCCATTTATATGATGGTCTAGAATAGGCAGAACTAAAGGTAGAAAAAATATCAAGACAGTATTTGGGCAGGGATTGACTAGGAATGGATACAAGGTAGCTTTGAGGTGATGGTAGTGTTCTAAGTCTTGATATGTGTATTTCATTGTAAATTTTACCTCCAAAGCGGTAGGAGGGGGAACTAAACAAATAATGAATTGAAGGTAATGATACTGGTATTGAAGTACTAAGGGGGGAAGTGTACTAGTAACAAAAATTTACTTTGAAATTAATAAGTTGTAGCAATACATAGATTGAGAGATGTATAGGTATCTTATAATAACTATAAAGCAAGTACAGTAAGACACTGATGAGGAGTATATAGGTGTTCACTGTAAATTCTCTTCAACTTTTCTATATGTTTGAAATTCTTGTAATACCATTGGGTCACTACTTGAAGGTTAACAATATAAGAGCCACGTAAGGGTTAGGAAGTTGTGCTGGAAAATCGGTGCTAGCAACAGTTGCTAACAATGAGTATAGGGTTTGGTTATGATTTTTATGGCAGCTAAGACAAAGGTGAGTGAACAGTATTGGTCAGGCTACTGAGCATCTGAATTAGTTAAAACTTAAGAAAGCTAAGATCAACATAATTATTGAGAACATCAGTGGGAACAATACTAAAAGGATTATATTGACCATATGTATGCCTCAGTTACTGCTGCCATTAACTTTCAAGGTAAACATAATTCCATCGTATCAACTGAGACCATACTATCCCCCAAGAAAGCTACTTAATTTCTTAAGCCCAATATGTAGTGACATGTTTGGCTAAGTCAGCACTGGGGACAGCATGTAAGGAAATACTAAAATAAATTTTGCCTAATTGAGTACACTACTCCAATTTTGAATTTTCTGGATTTGCCATTTCATAAGAGTTGCGATAATGGAAATAATGTTACTCACCAGAGTTTTCTTCGTAGTTGTCCATGGCAAAACCTCATGTTGTTTTAGCTGGTTCTCCTTAACATATTTTAAGTTGCTATTGAAATTTTTTAACAGAAACACACTAAAAAGGTATACTTTACCTGTTTTATGAACTGTGTAGCATTAAAAAGCTCACTGCAGCCATATAAAATGTGTTTGCCTTGCTTCCCCTGTAAAAATCAGAGCCAGAACTCAGATACAAGTAACAAGAAATATTTTCAGTATTCCCAAGGAAAGAGATTAACCTACTAGAACTTTTTTTTTTTTTTTTTTACTTACAGGCCTTTTTTGAGAGGGTGGTGGTCCTGGTGGATTTTAGCGTACACATCTATCCTAAAATTGTATGAAATATTTTTTTTTTCAAAAATATATATTATGGCATACTGTTGGTGCCATTTCCTATTACATTAGAAATAGAAGGAATCTGAGGACTGCCACATTTCACAGGAGCAACAGTTATCTATAAAATCTTAGATCAACATTCTTCCATTATAGGATGTGAACTACTTGAAGAACATATTAGAGTTGTGTTATGCTGAAAATAGGATACAGTGCAAGCAGCATGGATTGTCCTTTTAGTCTCAATTGTGCAACACGGTATTTATAAATTAATATATCTCATTCTACTTTGTAACTCTATGAATTTTATTCCTGATTTTGACAGAATGTTGAAACCCAATCACAACAGTCAAAACTTCTCTACTAGAGAATTTTGGTAAGTCCTTAAAATGCTGAATTTATTGTATGTGTTGTGAACTTGAAGGTAAATTGATAAGATTTTCTTTTGTAAAGTTTATTCTATAACAAAGAATGATGGCTTTGTAATATAAGAGAAGGACATTTCTCTGTGAATGTATAAGCTGAATAAACATTGTTGGCTAAATAAATGTCCTAGCTGGCCATCTCTCAGAATAAATAAAACAAGAGCCACACCTTGCTTACATTTTTTTCCAAAATGAGATGGTATATGCAGCAATTACACAGGGTTACATAACTGGGATTCTTGAGGCTACACAGGATATACTCCTGAGGCATTATTAAAAGTAGAAGTTACACCATAGAAGGAGAAAGAAGGCATAGGGAAAAATTAGAGGGGTCCAAAACTTTTAGGCACAGCTACCAGAATCCTACCTCAGTAGCACAGGATGCATTACATTTTCTATTGTGACCCACCAAAATACATTCCAGATACTTTACTCTCAGGGGAGTTCTAGTATTGTTCAAGGACAGGCCTTTTATACCTCTCTGGTCACACAAGCAAAATCAGAATGCATGGCCAGGTTCAACAGCAAAGACCAGGGGTAAACTGTAAAATCAATCTTTAAATTTTCTATTAAATGATGCCGGTAAGCTAGTGCAAGTTGCCCCCAGTCTATATTAGACCCTAGCACAGGACTATACTCATCACTAGTTAGTACATTTCATTCCAAATATTCCTGGAGATAAGCACAGGGTTGCAGTAGACTAGCTGAGATTCTGTTCTTGTATAGTCCACACTCCTGCTCCCACTCCTGGTCAAACTTTCTTAATCGAATCATCCATCATTCCTCTTTATATATCTTTTATAACACTAAAGTACTACTGATTTGTATCATCCAATGTAGTGTAGGTGTAATTTTAAAGAAACATTGTAGTTTACCAAATAATCCAATAATAAGAATAAACTTATTCTTAATCACGTATAAGCCTGATAACCCCTTTATTTCTACTCTTGATTAAAACGTATCAACTTTATGAAATATACCAATATATTCATTCAATGTAAAATTATTAGCTAAATCTACTTCTTTCTCTAATCAGCAAAAGAATATCTTGTGGTGGTTTTAAGCCAATTTCCCAATACATTTGGTGATTGATTTTATTGAAACATTTGGTAATACTGATACCAATCAAATTAATTTTACCAATCACACTGGAGTTATTACCAAACAGCAGTTACACAATGAGCTAGATTAACATCATTACTAAATAAATCAGAATTACTACAGTATTTTCTTTATCTTCTCAACAAAAATAGCACTTGCTCATTATTTCATGGACTAGTATAAATCCAGGACAATATGTTTTGTTTTATACTACACGGTTGTACTGACATGGATTTAATTTCTAATGATGTGAGGGAGGCCGTCATAGACCTACTAGCTTAGTTCCTTCTGAATAGAGCTGAATGGTAGGAAAAAGATTAGAATTCTTTGGAACAAGGAAAACAATAAGACTAAAAGGATTTTAAAAAACCTCTCAGGAGAATTAAACTGGGGGACTAAGTAGTTACTAAAAATTTAATGGATCTAAAGGGCATCTTTGAAAAACCTACAGCTAATGTCATACTTAATGGTGAAAGACTGGATGCTTTGCCTCTAAGATCAGAAAGAAGACAAGGATGTCTGCTCTTGCGTCTTCTATTCAACAATGTATTGGTAGTTCTAGACAGGGCAGTTAGGAAAGGGAAAAAAAAAAAAAGAAAAATAAAAACATTCCAGGTGGAAAAGGAAGAAGTAATACTATGTCTATTTATAGATAACATGATCTTGTATATGGAAAATTCTAAAAATCCATTAAAAACTATTACAACTAATAAACAAGCTCAACAAGGCTATAGGATATAAGATGAACATACAAAAATCAATTGGATTTCTATACACTTGCAATGAAGAATCAACAATGAAATAATTCATTTCATAATACACTAAAAATACACAGGAAGAACTCTAAATAAAAGTGTAAAACTTACATTCTGAAAACTGCAAAATATTATTAGAAAAATTGAAGAAGATAACTGATAGATGGAAAAACATCCCATGTTCATGGATCAGAAGAGTCAACATTGTTAAGATGAAAACATTCCCCAAACTGATCTACAGATTCAATGCAAACACTATAATATCAATTTGCAATTTATGTCATTGTAGAAACTGACAAACTGATTCTAAAATTCATAAAGAATTCCAAAGGACCCAGAAAAGCCAAAACAATCTTGGAAAAAGAATAAAGCAGAAAGACTCACATGCATCCTGATTTCAAAACTTACTACAAGCAATGGTAATCAACACAGGATAGTACTGGCATAAAGGTACACCTATAGATCAATGACACAGAAATTAGAGTTCAGAAATAAACCTATACACACATATGGTCAACTGATTTTCAATAAGGTTGCCAAGACCATTCAATGAGGAAAGAATCACCTTTTCAATAAATGGTGCTGGAACAAGAGGATAGCCGTATGAAAAAGAATGAAGTTGGACCTTATTTCATACCATATAAAAAATTAACTCAAAATGGATCGAGACCTAATGTAAGAGCAAATTCTGTAAAATTCTTAGAAGAAAACATAGGGGCAAATCTTTATGACCCTGGGTTTTGCAAAGGATTCTTAGATATGAGAACAAAAGAAAAAATCCATAAATTGGACTACGCCAAAATAAATTTTTGTACTTTAAAGGAAACCAGCGAAAACAAACAAAAAACCTAAAATACAACAATCCAGAGAATGACACCTGATAAGGGACTTGTATCTAGATTATATGAAGAACCCTTACAAATCAAAAAATAAAAAGGCAAAACAACCCAATTAAAAATTTCTTCAAAGAAGATATACAGATGGCCAACATGCACATAAAAAGATTCTTGACATCATAAGCCATCAGGAAAATGCAAATTAAAACCATAAGGTAGCTGCACACCTACCAGGACGGCCAGAATCAAGAAGTCAGATGACAAGTGTTGGCAATGATGTTGAGCAATCAAAACCCTCATACACTGCTGGCAGGAATGTAAAACGGTATAGCTGCTTTGGAAAATTGTCTGCAATTGCTCAAATGATTACACACAGAGTTGTTATATGACTTAGCAATTCTAATTCTAGATATATACCTAAAAAAAACCATGTGCACACACAATTGCACTGTCCATTAGCTATGGTTCTAAGAGGACAGTAATAGGTTGTATGCAGAATAGACAATCACTTGGATTTGTATACCTGATAGCAGTAGGAAACACCTTAAACAATATTAGAAGCCACAGCAAAAATTGTTTCAATTTAGACTCCCTATTTATATGACAAAGAAACTCATTTTACTGCAGGTGCAGTTCAACAATGCACTCCTAAGAAGCATCATATACAATAGACTGACTTATATACCTTACCAAACATAAAGTATTGGGCTGACTGAAAACTGGAACATACATTTAAAACAAAAGACAGTGATTTGCATGATGGAATGTGTTCTAAAACATGATATGCATGGAGTTAAAAGTGGAATCAATATTGCATAGATTATTGAGATAGTGCAAGAAAAATCAGGGGTGGGGTGGGATAAAAACAGAGAAACTTACAAAAATTTTTTCTGCATTTGTAAAAATTTTTCTTTTTCTCTAACTGATCCAGTAGTATAGGCATGTGGACTGCACGTACAAGTTCTGGAAGAAGGATCAATTACAAACATGACATGAAGATAATATATCTCTAAATTGAACTGAGGAATGATGGAATGGGCTGTTTTTCTTTGTCCATATCTAAGCCTAGGATTAATGGTTTATTGCATCTTTCCTCGCAAGTGAACAAGACAGTCTTATAAGCTTGTACTTACCCAACCCTACTTCATGTGACTGGAAATGGACAAAGGGGAAAGAAAGCACTGGCCAGTCTCATATTGCTCTCAGCTCTGTGGATAAGTCCTCTTGCTGATGGTCTTCTAACCCTGAGATTAAGGTCTGAGTAAAAATTAATGACTATAGAAAAGAGGGGAAGTCTTTACTCTCAGAAAGGGAGCCACTGAGTAAATATTACAAAAAAGAGAAAGTTCATATTATCTTGGTACCTTCTGAGAGGCTGAGGGCAAGAGAATACTACTCTTAACTATATACGCCCATAAGGACTGCTGAATTGGAAGTTGCCCAGGATAAGGTGTAGGAGATTTAAGAAGAATTTAATCTACAGTTAGATAGGAAGAGGCATGCACACTGACTCAAGAAGGATTATTAAGTATGTTTCTCAATTAAAAGCTGAGGCAGCCCAGGGAAAATGGCTAAGTATTCTGGCAGAGTCAGCACAAAGAATAAATTTACTGGAGACTTGTAAATGGAGAATATAATTTTCCCCTAACCAATTATAACATTTTGGTATATGAGCAAGAGCTGATTATGTTGAGAAAGATTAAAAAAAACCCTATAATTTATTTAATAATCTTTTTTTTTTTTTGAGACAGTGTCTCACTCTTGCCCAGGCTAGAGTGAGTGCAGTGGCGTCAGCCCAGCTCACAGCAACCTCAAACTACTGGGATCCTTCTGCCTCAGCCTCCCGAGTAGCTGGTACTACAGGCATGCGCCACCATGCCCGGCTAATTTTTTCTATATATTTTTAGTTGGCCAATTAATTTCTTTCTATTTTTAGTAGAGATGGGGTCTCGCTCTTGCTCAGGCTGGTTTCGAACTCCTGACCTTGAGCGTTCCTCCCGCCTCGGCCTCCCAGAGTGCTAGGATTACAGGCGTGAGCTGCCACGCCCAGCCAATTTAATAATCTTAATAGTAACATAATTGCTATTTGGTGCAATACTGGTATCACTGGTAAAATTAACATGAACAAATCCTATGACAATATGGATATAAATGAACAAATGTACTGGAAATTGAATTAAAATTTCTACAAGATATTCTTCTGATGGAAGTGATAGATTAGAGAAAGAACTAGATTTAGTTAATAATCATTACACTATTTCACAAAATTCAACTTTCTGTAGTAGAAAGAGATTAAGAGTTGTCATGCTTGTGCATGATTAAGAACAGGTTTTCACTGAACTGTCTGGTAAACTACAATGTTTCCTTAGAGTTATACCTATACTTCAGTCACTATACAAATTATGTGTAATGTTGTTCATCCTTCTTGTTTTTCTGTTCTGTAAATGTTGTAAAAGATGCCAAAAGAATGATGATGACAAGTGATTAAAAAGCTTAACCCAGGGTAACAGTGTGTGGAATGTATTGTCTATTGCAACTATGTATTTATCCCTGGGAACACCTGGAATCAGTCATGTTACTAACCTTTGACCAAACTTGAATGAAAGGCACTGACTAGTGATGAATACAGTCCTGTGCTAGGTTCAAGACAGACCAGTGTATTAGAGCTTGTCAGCATTATTTATAGAGATGGTTTGCATCTGGTTTCTTTCATGTTCTCTTGGTTTCTGCTTTTTGGCTTGGTTATGCAACCTAATATCGGCTGTGAAACCAGAGGGGTATAAGAAACCCCTTCCTTGCACATGACTGGGGCTCCTCTAAAACCAAGGTATCTTACATATATTTTGGTGGTTCATGATCTGAAGATGAAGCCCATCTTACGCAACTGAAATAGGATCTTGGGAGTTGGAACTGTCAGATTTGGCGCTCTGTGAAGTCAGCTTATGTGTTTTTTCCTCCTGTTGTACCATAACCTCTACCTTTGTTAAAGCCTTATGTGATTATTATTTAATGTTAAGTGAATAAATGAAAATTATAAAATGTCATTGTAAAAATACCTAATTCTGTTGCCCCTACATTTTAAATGCTGTTTTTGCTCTTCAAACTGTCACTCCCTGCTGCTGTCAGCTTTGAATAACACTCTACTTCTAATTTGCTGCTTCTAGAGCTCCTGTTTGCTGGGGGAAAAAAGACATTTCAAGTTTGTTAAAAGTATGTTGCTCATTTAAGTCAATAGGATGGGAATAAAGCATGTATTCAAATAGATAAGCTCTGTAAATCATTTCACCAGGGAGATTTTTTTTGGAAGAAGAGCTTGCTTGAGGTCTCTCAGCATTTAAAGTTATATTAAGATAGACTGCTGTAAACTGCATTACAAGATACATTATTTTCCAGATCAATTACAATTTTAGGCCAGAAGTAAATGTGATAGGATTAGGAAAACAATGAACATAAAAAGATTTTTCTCTATATGCAGGATTTTAAACCTACCTCTTAGAAAAGGAATTAAGTAAGGACCAGGACAGCCACCAGAAAATGCTAGCTAGTATCTTAAGACATAGAACTGTGAAACCAACAAATGACAGAATAAAAGGCCAAAATGTACCTTTATGTAATCGACAAGATTTTGATATTCAATGTAGTTGCCTCCTCCTACCACAAAAACAATAGCCTAAAAATGCAAACAGAAAAAAAATAGGTAAGTTGAAAGAAATAGTCACAACAGTCTTTTAACTGTCAAGCAACATGGTTTTTAGGCTGGAACCTATTCTACAATTGAGGTAAAAAATACTAGCTAGCCAAAGGTCACATTCTAAGTACCTTATGCTACTTCAATTATAAAATTTATTTCTAAGAAGTCCATAAACTTATAAAGACTACTGAGTAGTAAAAAGTAGAGATTTCTCAGAAATAATTTAGAGGAAAATAACTACATTCTTCAATTAAGTAATACTAAATAAATCTATAGGGCTTTTTCCAAAGCATATTTTTGAGTTTGAGGTTATTTATTGTAGGCAGGAAAACCAGAAAACCTAACATTTATATAATTTTCAATATATGTTACTGCATTTATTTCTTCCAAGAAGTTTCTTTGTTTTTCAAATGAAGACACAGTCACGATTATCTTCACAAATGTTTAGAATCCAATTTTAGAAAAAAGTTCCACCCTCATAAAAGTCTTACTGCAATATGAAAGATTTTTTTCTGTTAATCATTTGTGTCAATTATTTTTAAACTTAAAATATTGTGAGCTTTCTAAATCAGAAAAACATAGTTGCTGAGAATAATTTTTTTAAAGGAATCTTGGGGTACACAGAATTAGATTTATGCAGATTACCATATACTAATCCTAACAAAGATAGTCTTCAAGACTGCTTTGTCACCTTTTCATCTTTCCTTTCTAGGAGCAGAGAAATTTTATTTGGAACTTACCTCTTGGAATGGATTTTTATTCCTGGGAACTGAACTGTAATAAAGAAAAACTGTACTGAAAAATTCACCTATGACTTTTATTATGGATAAAATAGGTGTGGGAAACACACATGCACTATTAGACAGGTATTTACAATTATACTTCCTTCACCCTCTTAGAAGGGTGGGTCCTTTAGTTTTGCAGAGCCGGGTAGCGAATTGGGATGCAGAGGAAGAAACTAGAAGAGGTAGATATCTCAGTGTCTCAATGGGAATCTGGAAACCTATTGACTTTAAAATAAAATTCTAGAAGACAGAGCAGCAGCTCCTATCAGGACGAGTGAAAGTCAGTGTATAAGGTGAACTGATAAAGCATATATTTTATGTAATAAATTTTCACCACACACAATATTATAATTTATGGATACCCAAATTTGTGGAAAAGCTGTATAAACACATGCATGGGAAGGAGAGCTCATGAAAGGGGGCATGGGCAGAGGGATCTGTATTTTGCTATAGCTTATTATTTCTTATTATATATTATGTTATAAAAATACTTCTTGGTGTCCAAGAGATTTTTTTTTTTTTTTGAGACAGAGTCTCACTCTGTTGCCCGGGCTAGAGTGAGTGCCGTGGCATCAGCCTAGCTCGCAGCAACCTCAAACTCCTGGGCTGAAGTGATCCTCCTGCCTCAGCCTCCCGTGTAGCTGGGACTACAGGCATGCGCCGCCATGCCAGGCTAATTTTTTACATAGATTTTTAGTGGGCCAATTAATTTCTTTCTATTTATAGTATAGACGGGGTCTCGTTCTTTGCTCAGGCTGGTCTTGAACTCCTGACCTTGAGCTATCCACCCGCCTCGGCCTCCCAGAGTGCTATGATTACAGGCGTGAGCCACCGTGCCCGGCCCAAGAGATCTTTAATAAAGGCATTTTTCAAAGCTTTTGTGAGTCAGATTTATTCGTTTTCAGTGCTATACAGTGTGACTTAACAGGATTATTTAGGTTTTCCTCAAAAGTAATTTTTGAAAATCTCTCCTGAGAGAGCTATTCTAGCTTTCCTTAACTGTTCAGAGGCTGATTACACAGTTCTACCATCTTTTGCTCATTTCTATGGCCTGTCTGAATATTCCACAGAAGGAGCTAAAAGTCTACCTGATTGAAATGCCTTATCAGTGTTTAAAGTCCTCTAAGAGTAGATATGGGATGAGGAAGGGGGGACATAAACAGAATAGTATTACCCGTTATTAATAACCAAAATTTAATTGTGATGAGATAGCTCAGGAGAAGGCACTATTAAAAATGAAACTCTAAGCTTATGTCTTATCAATGCTAATACTCATCATCATTATCATGCATAAAGCACATTTAGGATTAAAAGTTTCTCAGTAAGTTTCTAAGAAGCAAAATACAGTCATTCCTTGGTATCCATGGGACTGGTTCCAGGACCCTTTCCCACAGATACCAAAATCCATGGATGCTCAAGTCCCTGATATAAAATGGTGTAGTATTTGCATACAATCTATGTACATCTTCCCATATATTAATACTTTAAGATATCTCTAGATTACTTATGATATCTAATATAATATAAATGCTATGTAAAGAATATAGCAAACTATATAGTTTACCTTATATTCAGCATTGTTTAGGGAATAAAGACAAAAGGTCTGTACATGTATTAATACAGACACAACTGTCCCTTTTTTCCTTGAATATTTTCGATCCATGGTTGGTTCAATCTATGCATGTGGAACCCATGAATGTGGTGGGCCAACTGTACATCTACTTGTTAGCTGAATGCAAGGAAGGAAACAATAAAAGCTGGAGAATGATCAATATAGGAAAAGAGTTGCAAATCCACTGTTTTAAAGTGAACAACTCGGTGCTTTAGGTATGTTCACAGAGTTGTATAACCATTACCATCTGATTTCAGAACATTTGTATCACCCCTGAAAGAAGCCCTGTACCCATTAGTAGTCACTGCTCATTTTCCCTTTCCATAATTGAGTCTTTGTCAAATTCTCTCTTGCGAACTGCAGCAGTTATTAGCAGTTCTTATGCAACTTTGGTAGTATTTCTGGAAAATTCAGAAAAGAGAATACCTTAAGTTATCAAACAATTTAATAATCTAGTGACTAGACTGTTTGTCCTAACTACCTAACAAAGATATGAAAGCTTGGGTTAAAGCAAATACAAAGTTCTAAAGATCCTGAATATAAGGTACAAGCAGGAAACTACCTTCATCCAAGTTTTAGTGCTAGAGACAATCATTCCAAGCAGGCATTTGCCCCCCCTCAATTCTGCCTATTGTTTCTCTGTATCCTGTAGGTTATTTTTCATATCACCATGAATTAAATCTTCAAAAACAGTATCCATAATAAAGAATACCTTACCATAGCACGCTATCATAAAATACAGAAATTATTTATAGAATGTTTCATTGCTATCAAGTGTTATTTATAGCAGTGGTTCCGAGGACTTGAATTTTATGGACCAGTTAAATAAAAAAACAAAACAAAACTGGTACCCAACATAAAGCTCCTATCTTTTCATTTGGTCATTCATTTAAAAACACACATCATTCAAACTCCCTCACCCATGCCTAGTTTGCAATACCTCTATCATTTCATAAAAACCAGTAAACATTTAAATGGATTTGTGTGTGTGTGTGTGTGTGTGCGTGCGCGCATACTTGGAAGGAAAAATACCAAAATGCTAAAATAAAATTACCAGTGATTATCTCTGGAAAATGAGATTATACATACTGTTTTCTTACCAGTTTTCTATATAGCTTGAATTTTTAAAAATAATCAGGGCTGATTTATAATAAAAAATAAATTATTTCCATTTTTTAAAAAAAATTTTTGTTTCAGGATATTATGAGGGTACAAACATTTTGGTTACATTTTATGTCTTTGCCTCACCCAAGCGAGGATCAGTGGCATGCCCTTCCCCTCTACAATGCTCACCGCGTCCATTAGTTGTGAGTTTATCATCCCCCAACCCCCTAATCCCTGGAGAATATTACTACGGATACTTCCATTCTTGAAGGGAAAGATCCACAACAAATTAAACAAGACAAAAGCTTCTTACCTGTCATTGCCCCGCAGCATTTTGGGATCAAAATATCTATAGTCATCAGTTTCCTATTAGAAAAAGAGAACTTTACTTACGACTATGGAATTTCTCTTTAGAAGGTCATAGTTTGCATTAGAGTATCTTATTTTAATGACTCTTATTAATTTTGTAGAATGTATAACCACCCCTAACAGCTAATGATCACTTTCTATGTGCTAAGTTTTATTCTAAATGCTTTACATGAAATTATTCACTTAATCCCCCTAATAGTCCATCAGGTAGGTATTATTGTTATCCCCATTTTTCAGATGACCAAGCTGGGGCACAGAGAGCTTGTAGCTTTTCTAATGTCACATAACTATTATAGTAAGTATGGGAACTCCAGGATTTGAGCCCAGGCAGTCTAGTTTCAATGCCCAAGAGCTTCTTAACCACCATGCTATACTGCTTCTCAAAAATACACCTGTTTTAGTGGCCTGAAAATAGCTAAGTTACTTAGGTATTTTTTTAGACTTTTATTATATTATTTTTATATGCCTGTGATTTTATTGAATATATAGAATACCTAATCTAGGTTCACAATCTCTCTTACCTTGAAACCTTTGGTGTTAGAAGTGTTTCAGAATTTAGAATTTAAAAAAGATTTGTAGGTAATATTGTGCATATACCATATATGATGTGGGCGGTACCCCATCATCTAACTTATTATAATATTTCTGTAGCTATATTATATACATTAACATAAGATATAATAAATAAAATCTATAAAGAGCTTCAACTTGAGTCTAGGTCAGGTTTTTGCCACCAAATGAGTTTACAAAATCTTTTAGTTTTCAGAGCTTTTTGGATTTCAGAGGTTGTGGATAAGGGGTGGTGCACCTCTACACTAAATTAGAAACTTAGCTTCTTGATATTAAAGGAGTTGGAGAGTCCTGTTCTACTGCTTGATGATATAATTACTTTCTAATCTCTGCCTGCCTCTGTTTCCATAGCAGAATCAGCCAAAGAAACTCATTCTTTTCTGGATTGTGGATGGTCCCAGCAAAACCTAATCAATGACAAATATACTACGTGTGTTGTTACTATTTAGTCCTGTACGCAGTGGTGGACAGTGCTAATTTATCACAACCCTCTCCATAACTCCTAATGTAGTGTCAGAATCTTTCAACACTTTGCTCTAAGAAACCACCACCAGCCAGACTTAAAAGGCAAGGTGAAACCTATCTGATATCTTGCCCTAATTTCAATTTAATCAATTAAGAAATCAAAGGAAATCACTTAGCAAATGTAACTGGTAAGAATGCATTTAGAATTAGGTTGTATCATTTTAAAGCATTTGAAATAGATACATTCAAGATCACTTGCCAGGTCTAATTTAGTATACTTTGCTAAGCTCTTTAGCATTTTGCTAATCTCTTCAGTGCCTTTAAACCAACTTTCCCATCTGGAAACAGGAGAGGGATAAGAGAATGCAGGCAGTAGGCTCACCTAGCAGATGGATGAAGAAGCGATTTCCAAACAGAAAAAAATTTACTTTTTCTAATTAATTAAAAAATACCTGTCTGTAGTAATGTGCCTTCAGATATAAAGTCAAAGTCAATGGAACTGATAAATGAACTTCATAACTTGGCAAGACATTTGAGTAAGATCCACAATTTAGCCATCCTTGTGTATATGACAGAAATGTAGAAAAATGTATATGTTGGAATGAGCAATAGGCAGGAATATAGAAGTAATGGGTTTTTGTTTCCAATTCTGCTATTAAAAGTAGTGTGATTTGGAAGTCACTTAACATCTCTTGGTTGCCTCTTCTCCATTGTTGAAATGACTTACAATGTTTCCTTAAACTCTCTAGTTCTGTGATTTCAGGATGGGCATTACAGTTCATGCCCTAATCAATATGGCATAATGGTAAAAAATCTGGCCTTTGGTTAGAACCCCAACTCTGTCATATATTAGCTGTGTGTCTTTGGGCAAGTTAATTGACTTCATTTTCCCATCATTCCCTCATCTATAAAATGAAAATAATAATAGTACTTTTTAAAGAAAGTTTTAATGAGGATTAAATGAGATAATAGGGTCAAAAGTACTTTGAATGGTTCCTGGCACATAAATAAGTACATAATCAATGTTAGCTATTGTCATTATTGTTGTTACTATTCTTCATCTCCACTTCAAGATTAAGGGCAGTAAGAAAATATCCTAAACTTCCTTAACCCCTTGTGTATTTGGCACCTGTCTAAAATTTTGCATTTATTTTCAATCTTTATTATTGCTTGGGATAATAGTGTCCACAAGTTTACTGCCTATTATGAAGCAGTATTCTCTAAGACAATTCCTCATAAATGTATATCTCTCTCAGGCTTCTCAAGAACAGCCCTTCTTCACATATTCCAGGATTTAGTGATAAAGTCTATTATTACTTCATTGCAAACCACTTTATCTGTACTGATTCCCAGATAGAAGAATACAATCCTTTTTAGCTTATCATTATAAACAATTCTCCCATTCCTTTCATAATTTTAATTGCCCTTTTGTTGGTGTTTTATTACACTATATATTTGTTTTCACAAGTGAATTTTAAAATTTGTTTTGTTCATTTCCTTCAATGTTACTATAATCATGTTTTAAGGTCACATTAATCTGAAGATTCTGTTCTCCTGCTCTTTCTTAGGTCTGGAATCCTAAGTCTCACTGCAAGTCTATGGTGCTTTAGATCAACTCAAACCATGGTTTTGATGTGGGTAGGATCATGCTGCCTTTTCTTGATTCTAGACTCTTGTGATAATAACCACTTTTTGGTTGCCACAGTAACAGGATGGGCTGTTTTATGAAACAGATTGTGATGATTTTTACATTCCTTTCTTGAATTGTAAACAGATAACTTAGAAACACATTCCTTAAGTAAATGCTAACAATATTTATCCATTTGTCTCTTTGCCCAATGATTTGTCTCAATTTATTTTTTAGCCTCAAAGAATTTAGTGCCATCTGAACATATGCACTTAAACTTTTTACTATGCATTCCTTTCCTAATTTAATTTTCATAAAATTTAATTTTTATAAAATCAAATTGGTCTAGTGCTCTTTATATTATACCAACTGATGCTCACTCGTTCTTTTCTCATTTACAGAAACTTGCCCCTTAGGATATATTTTACATTAAAAAAATATATATAGGATATAATCTACATTAAATTTGAATGAAAGCTGGCCAGAATGGTTGTAGCAGCTGAGAAAACCAATTCCTAGTATCTGTGATAAAGGCTAAAAAAGGCTCTTTGAGAACACAAAATCTTTCCTTTCCCTCATGTACTCTGCTATGATTAAGCTCACAACAAACTCAATCTGGTTTTATCGTCTTTCACACTAGTCAGTTTTATACATTCAAGAATTTACAAGTACAATGTTATATGGTACTCACAGGGTTTGACTTCATCTCCATCAGATTGTCTAAAATACGAGTAACAGGTAGATTCTACGGAAGAGATTAGTGAGTATTTTGTTAAATCTCATAACAAACCAAAGTTCCTCTCTATTAACCAAACCACTTAATCATTTCACAGTTAAGTATACTTACCTTTTAATTTAAATACATTCCAAGATTAAGTATTCTGTGAATAGTAAAGGTGATGTCATAGACGTAAATATCTTTGGCAAGTTTCCATAGAAAAATATAATTCTAGATAAAAAGCTCCTTTATGTGTGTAGGTGTATTCAGGTTTTAGTATAAATGTATGTTTGGGTTTTTTACTTTGTTGGGTGTTTGTTTTTTAATACTAGTATAATTGCAAGCTTTTGTTTCGATCAGATAAGAATCCCATTGTATTTTTCATTTTCTTTCTGTGGATTGTAAGAGTTTTCTTTAAAAATAAAGTTTGTGAAAATGTGTAAGGTTAAATGATCTAATAGAGTTCATTCATTTTTAACTAAAGGATATTTGTGTATTTTGAAAAATGGGGATATGGATACATACATACATTTATTGACCATTTTTATTTTGCCTGGGATACATTCCAAATTTTCAATGTTGTACTGCACTGTCTTCTTACAGAACAAATTCCACTTTGAACATGAAATGTACAACACTAGTGTTGGCAGATTATTTCTGCACATGCTTTACAGGCCTTGGGATAAGAAATACTGTTGTTGCATTTCAATCTGACAAGTCTTATCATTATTTTGAACATAACAACACATGAAGTGTAGAAAATTTACTAAGTGACTTGAGTCAAAGTGGATTCCTACTGGAATGGTATTCTGCCCATTTTGAACTGATATTTCCTTTGTGAATTGTACAGGATGTTTTGGAAAGAATAGTTTTGTATCTATTGTACTTTCTGTATTTTAGAGACTTCATACAACAAAAGCAACATTAAATCTGATTATTCAAAACACTGTAGATAACACATTACTATTTTACAAAGGATTTTCAATTTTCTTAGGTCATAAAACATTTTGTTACTAAAATAGACTAGCACTAAGGAAAATCATGCTTTCTCTAGATTGGCTAAGTAAAAACTCTTTAGATGGTCTCAGGCAAGTAAAATTAAAGCTATTTCATTATTCTCTGATATTTGTGTTGGCCAGGAACTCTTAAATATAAACACAAGCACTGAATGTTCAAGTTGACTGAATATACTTCCTGAATGCTATTTAGAATTTAAAAAAGAATAGCTCAAAATTTTACCTTTTAAGTTTTGTTTCAAATAAAACTGAGTTTGTTCATTTAAGAGTAAGTCTAAACCATAAATCTCTCTAAAGAGAAACTGGGTGCAGATTTAAATCTATAAAAATGCTTTATCCAAAGGAGAAAAACTACAGTTACGTATTTATTCCAAGTAATATCAACAAAAGATGATGAAGTACTTTGCAACATAGCATGAAGAAAAATAAAAAAATTCTGGAGCAAAAGAACATTATAGTTTTGTAAAATTTTATTAAAATGGCTAAAATTTTATATCCATTTCTCTATCTACACTGTGTTCAGCTCCCTGAATTGCACTATTAAAAATGGAGAAAAGTTTAGAACTTTATGGTTTATTATGTAACAATAAACCATAAAAGTCATATTATTTTTATTATGCTTGTGAAAAGAATTTCTTTGTAACCAAATAACACCAAAAAAATCATTGATCACTGCTGCACTGTACAATATTCACTTCACCTACAGAAGATGGTAAAAAAAAAAAAAAATGTCTTTAAAGGCATTAGAAAGAGTATTTCTGGAAACAACTCCTGAGATCTGTCACCAACTAATGCTCTAGCTAGCCTCTATTCTTTGCCTAAATGAAAGCTTGAATTGAGATAATCGATTAAAAAAATCAATTATATATTTAATTTATACAAAGTTAATCAACTTTTACTTATTGAAAAACTGGATTTTAGCAGCTAACACATTAGAATCATCACTAGAATCATACTAGAAGCATCAGAATAAAACCATGTAATTTCCTTTGCTCAACAATCTGTTACCTGACTTATCTTTAGAAACACAAATAATTTGTGTATACCTCAGTAAAAGAGGCATATATCAAATTTAATCAAATGAAAAATCCATTGTTTTAAAAATTCCTAAGCAAGTTTTTCTTTGTTCTTAGAAATTGCTGCTTATAAATTAAATAAAAACATTGTATAAGTTAGCACCTACATTTTTATTAGAAAGCCATTACAGATACAAATTTGAGAGAGTCCCATATACATGAATATCCTAAATTAAAGATCACTATTAGTAAAATCTTCAAATTTCAAATACATGAACTTGAAATTTTACCTGGAAAAAAATATAGTGAGAAATTGCTTTCCAAAAATCCTAACTGGTTTTATGACTGTAGTCATATTTTATGATTTTAGTCATGGAAAAGCTTAGGTAAAAAACAATATTAACTTTATCTCTGATGGCATAATTGTTTAGAAAAACTGAAATAAAATTTGCACAGGAACTAAAAAAAAAAAAGATAATTTAGGAAATGCAATACAGCTCATAACCAAAACAGAGAAGGTTTTTTTGCCCTTTGAGTTCTCCAAGAATTAATCATTTGTTGACCTATATTGCCAACTGCTCTATGGTGACTATTTCTGACTTTCTCTTGAGCCTTGGGCTTGGGATGATATTCTGATGCTGAGGCTGGCATTGGGGTTCAGACAAGAGTTGCTGCTGTCCTTATTATCAGAACCCTGGAGAATGAAAAAGTACTATGTGGACCTCCTTGAAGGCTATTATCAGCAACGTAAAGAATAAAAGGGAATGTACAGACACTGGAAATACATTGGGGGTAAGGGATATATCAATGATTAGAAAGGGTGTAAAGTTGCCAGTGAAGTGAAGAAAGGAGCAGAGGGGATAAGATAGATTGTCTCTTTCCAAAATTTGAAAATTATAAACCAAAAGGGAATCTACAGAGTGAATCCCACACCCTTATCTTACAGATGAGGAAATCATAAAATATCTAAAGTGTTATTTTTTACAAAGCCATAATCATGTTCATGGCAATAAAATCAAGAAAACATGATTACATGGATCCAATAAAACACATCCACCTCTTCCTCACCCAGCTTCAACAATTATCAACTCACAGCAAATTTTCTCTATACTGCCACCTACTCCCCAAACCCCTATGTTGTTTTAAAACAAGTCCCCAATATAAAATAATTTTAGCCATAAATATTTCAGCATATATATCCAAAATATTATATAAAAACTCTTAAAAACTCATGATACTATTACCACCTGAAATAATTGACAATAATTTATTTCCCCTCCCAACTTTACTGAGGTTTGATTGACATAAAAACTATATATTTTGGGTGTACAATGTGATGTTTTGATCTATGTATACATTGTGAAATAATCACCACATAGTTCAATCTCCAGTGTTAAAATTTCCTGTTGCATAAAATTATTTTTTATAGTTTTCTTGTTCAAATCATAGTCTTAAGGGCTATATATGTGGCAACTGAGATATGTCTTTTAAGTCTTTTTTATTCTATGGAGTCTCACTGCTTGCAATTTATTTGTTGTTCATTCATTTTTAAAAGAGGGATTATTTCAACAAACAAGCCAAAGAAAGCGAAACAGAAGACTTTCAAATTCTGCAACTTTGTGCTACATTATTCATCATCACATTCTTGTACAATTATTCTCAAACAGATTCCAAATCTGTGAATATCATTCAACTGGTTTTATGTGATAGTTGATACTTGTGCTGCATAAAACTTATGCTGCACAGAAAACATAAAAAGCTCTTATAAATGACCTAGAAAACTGGATATGGTTAATCCTATTCTGTCTAATTTATTTACAGCTTAAATTGTTTAATCAGTTAAACAATCTAAAACAATAAAGATTTAAGAAGCATAAATTACTCATAATATTCCAAGTGTGAAACAGACAGAACTGGTCTCTCTACCAGTCTCTTCTTTGACATCTGTTAACTCTTTAGTTCCCAACCTGCCTGAGAACTCTCATTGCAGTACCTCTAAATTTTCAAATAGTAGGGTAATGTAACTTTTAAAATAGATTTCAATGAGTTTAAATATTTCTACAACAAGAGAGTCTTTACTTGAGGGTAATTTGGTAACATTTATTAAGAACAAATATTATTTTTTTCTTTATTGAAGTATATTTTACATATCATGCCTTTATTCCATTTTAAGTGTACCAATTAAATGATTTCAGTGAATTTACCGAGATGTACAGTTAATCACATAAATCAGTTTTAGAGGAACTCCTTTCCCCTAGTGAGACTCCTAATTATTTTTTAATAGAAATGTCCATGTCTTTTGATTCTAGAATTCAATTCTAGGAATTTATCATGTGTTTGGTGTCACCAGAGATGAATACCTACATACAAAAAAACTAACATTTAAACCAGTGTATGTCCTTCAGTACCATCTATTTTTTCTGTTTTTAAACAGCGACAAAAAAGATCATATTGAACTTTTTTTAATATGACTTTTATTTTTACTTCAAATATAAAATAAACTATCCCCACCCCCAGTGAGTACATATTTCCTGTAATTCTGAATTTTTTTTTAAATGTCATGGCTCTTCTGTTAGTGGTGGCAGAAATGTTATGTAGATGGGGTAACAATCAATCATTTCAAATTTTCTTTTGTAAGTGAGAAGTTGCTTATGTCAAAGCAGTATGTTATTTGCCATGTTAAGAAAAAAGCTAAGGGATTTGAGGTCACAAAGGATAATTCGTTTTGTATTTTATGAACTCTAAATAAACTTTTGTGTTAGCACAACAAAATACTTAATAGTAGACCAATTTAGACATCTTTTACCGGACTCATTTGGGGACATACACCACATGACTTTAGGGTAATAAGTTAAACAAAATATGATCATTCTAATGATTAAAGTCTGTAATTTCTAAATGCTAAAAGTTGTATGTTATAAGGAATACTTTGTTTAAGGAATCTTACTATTGAGATTTATGTCTAACAGTAACATGTTAAGAAAAATACCTAATTTTCCTTAAAAATATACATGTGGTTATGTAATAGTCTATCTAGCAAAAGGCAGACATTACCTTAGAAATTGCTGGTCTCCCTTTTGTCTCACAAAACAAAGTCATCTTTGTTGATGAGATGTCCTAGGCTAAACTGCTAAACTGTAAAGTATAGCACGGTGGTCTGTAATGTGCCCAAACTTCCTATTGTTGTGTCTTTTCACCTTTTATAGTCAAGACAGTGAAGATGAACTGACTCAGGGCAGCACTGTGAACCAGTAAAAAAGTGGGTTAAGTATTTGGTAGTAGCTCCTTACCAGGAGAGAGGTGGAATGAGAGGGATTGACAATAAATCCTGAAAGGGATAATGAGGCTAAAAAAGTATTCCCAAGTACTTGGGAAATAATGCAATCTGGAATGTATCTGAAGGGAAAGTTTGGAAAGTAATCAGTCTTTTAATTAAATGAAGCAAATTAGGATTTTTCACTGTTCTTTATCAGTACTACATGGTTTTTATAATAAAATATTATTCATTTATTCAAATAAAGAATTTGAATAAAGAACCTACTTTAAATAAAAAAATCCTACTTTACATAAAGTGCTACGAAAAATCCAAAAATGGGGAAAAAATTCCTTGTACTGAAAAAGCTTATGAAGAGGAAGTAAAACACAAATAATGTCTATATAAAATATAAGTAAATATTATAATAAAGATAAAAAGTATAGAAGGAGTTCAGAAAAAGATCTCATTTTTTTCTGAACACAAGTAAACACAATATTCAGATCTGAATAACTGGTTAACTTTGTCTTTTTATGCATATTTTTGTAAATAATTATGTCTCAGATTTGCCTTAAAATATTCCAGTAAAAATAAATAAAAAAAACATGGGGTAGATGTTTTTTGGTAGAAACAAGAATGGATGTTCAGTATGGAAAGGTTTAGGAGAGTCTGATAATACATATTTTAAGATTTGGTAGAAATCTTGTTTCATTTGGTAGAAACAAGAATGGATGTTCAGTATGGAAAGGTTTAGGAGAGTCTGATAATACATATTTTAAGATTTCCGTAATAAAAAGTAAAAAATCTATCTTGAAAAGAAACCAATCAATGATGACTGAGGCAGAATATCTACACATCAGAACAACAGAAAAACCACAGAAACATAAAAATCATTTAAAAATATTCTATATGTAAAACTAAGGACTAAAAAAATACAAAATGTGAAATCCAAGATGTAGTTTTATTACCCCAAAATATAAATTCTACTTATAATATTTTATTTATTCTAATTTACAAAGGACTTTAGACTATGAAGTTCATTAGCTTATTAATGTTATATGTTAAAACAAATGATATTTTGTAGCAGTTCATTGTTCAAATAGGTTAATTTCATTTTTTCAATTAATGTACTTTAACAAACTTGATGGTAGTTAAAAATCAAAATGTAAATAAAGTCCAAATGAGGAACTTTTTAAAAAAAGCATAAAAATTACAGAGCTCTGAGCTATACATGTGAAAATACCCTGATATTCTTAAATATACCAATAAAGGACTCCTTGATTTTATTTTATTCCTAATTATTCATTGAATAATTCCAGGAGTTGCCCTATCTGAGTAGTTAGTTAACTTGTCAGCACTTGTGTTTAGAAGTTAACAGTATGTTTTCTAACAGGTGTACTTACTTGCTGTTTCAAAACCAGGTTCTTCACTCCCTCCATCACAAACTGTGATCCTGTATTCATGACTCGTGATAAGAGACTAAGTAGGAGCAAAAGAGAAAGAAGACCACGCCAAGTAAAAATTGCCTCTCCAATTTGTTACAGATAAAATATTTGCCTGATGACACACCACATGCTGATGCTTCACTATATCCACCACCTTTGTTTTTCACTAAACAGAAGAATCTTGAGAATTTCTGCTGCCATAGGTATCACTGCTGCAATTTTATTTAATAATAAAATAGTAATAAAATACTCTGTTTAGTCAGTAATTATTTAAAAATATAAAGAGCTGCCATCAAAATAAACACCTTTATTGTAGGCTTAGCGATAGTTTTAGGCAAATTATAATTTGAGAATTGCTTGCCTTCCTGATTGGCTTAAGGCTAAAACAATACATGTAAAGACAGTAAATCAGACAACTTGCTTTAGTTCAACTACACTAATATATTGAAAATATATATGCCTGTAAATATTACAAGTAGGTCAAATGTTACTGTGTTCTTTATATCATTGTAGCTGGATCCATTTCCTGCATTGTATACTGTCTTCTCCCTCTAAAATCTATCACTTAAAGTGTGAAGCACAGTACACTTAGTGAGTTTTGCCTCAACTCTGAAGACTGCTGTCTGAATTTTAAACAAGAAAAAGAACACCAACAAATGACTTGCCATACCTGGTTTATATATATGGTTCAGTTTCTCACATGGGATCAAAGGATGAGTTGTGAGACAAAATAGTAATCCTGCATTATAATATCAGAAGGCTAGAGATAGCCTTCAAATCAAACAAGATTTCCTTATAACACATTTATTAAAATCCCCAACTACAAAATCTATAAGAAATCTAACAGGCTTTATTATTCAATAAGATTTGTAAGGCATGAAACTGAAAAGTATATTTTATTAAATACATGGAATAATTTTCCATAAGTATTTTCCTTTTCCCTATCTTGCCCATACTCCCCTCTGAAATGAAGAGATGGGACAGAATGGCAATTTTTTCATTAACAGAAACAAGAGAAAGTAATTTTTGTTGGAATGAATGGTCCCAAAGGCAATTCCTGGCACCAGGCAACTCTGAAGGGGTGTGCTAACCTGCACAGAATTGTCTGAAGGTGAAGCCAGTTGGATGCATTTTGCCAAGTATTTATAAGGTCCTTGCTGTAGGCCTGGTACTTTTGTTTTTGGAAATTGTTTCATTAATACTAGTTGCTCAATGTGAGGTAGGATAAATCTGTTTTCCTCTGGCTTCGTATTTTTGTTCTAGCTCTAAGACATAAACTTGTATGGGTATGGAAAATAGTCGTCAGAATTACCTTGTTCAGCTTCTTTGAAAATCACACATAGATTTTCCGGAGTAAGAACTCATACCTATCCCTGAGGCCTTCTTACCTATCATTTAGCACTATGCCCAGATCTATAATGAAGCTAAGTAGTGAGTGCCTAGTTTCAAGTCTATATTAGTTTTAATCTTCATATATTTTCAGAAAATAAAACTGTAATGTTTTAAGAACAAATAAGCATATGAATAAAAACTATTTTAAAGGTAATGTTTGTTGTAGAAAATTTGCAAAATAAAAGCACTCAAAAGGAAAAAAATTTTACCATTTGGAGCTTCCCACTATTAACATTTAGGTGTATATCATTTCAGCTATGCAATTAAACGGATATATGTGTATGCTCATACACACAAACACATGGATGGATAAACGGACACACAGGGATCATACTTAAAAAATGTCATCTAAGTTTTGGCTCACACCATGTAAAAGATGTTAACTCACATTTTAAAATTTGAATTTGAATGTTCCTAACACAAAGAAGTGATAAATGTTTCAAGTGATGGATGTGGTAATTACTCTGATTTAATCATTACACTTTACTGAAATATCACACTGTATCCCATAAATATTTACAATTATGTATCAATAAAATAATTCTAAAAATTGGGAAAAAATGACAACTTAAACCATCTAAGGAAGGGAAAGGTATGTTGACATCTATTCTGTATCATAATGAAAACATCCTGCATTCTAAGCATCAGACATTGTGTTTTTAAGGCATGAAAGTCTAATTAAGGTTTGAAGCACAAAGACTCAATCAGAATTATAAAAGATACTTACCCCATTGGCTTAGTGGTAGTGTTGCCATAGTTGGCAGGAGCTGAGGCCATCTTGGTAAAAGCCCTATGAAATAGAAAGGTTATATTTAAAAGCTGATTATTAGAGCTAACATTCAGTATCATGGTATTAAAATATCTATTAACTAACTCTAACTGCTATTACGCAGACATTTTCTGAAAAGAGAAATAAATTTTCAACTACGCTACAATTATTAATGAAACATTGAAATTCTTAAAAAAACAGAAATGCATTAGTTTCTCAAATATGATTTTTCTTTTTCTTTTTTAGAAAAAAGAACTGAGGTAGAGACTTGATGTCTTAGAACAACGATGCAATGATTAAATTTAGTCTCTTTATTTTTCCCCATATTCCAAACTCATGTTCCCAGACACATGCTTTTGTTCATGCTGTCCTTTGGGGAGTATAAACTCATACCTTCTTCAACAGAAATTGCACATTTTCTTTTAAAACAGTTCAAAACCGCTTTCTTTATCAACACTCTTCTAATTCTACTACCCAGTGATTTTTCCCTTTAGTTATATTCTATGCCAGACGTTTATACTTAATTGCATAGAGTCATTTATTTTAACTCTTTTTCAACGTCCAGAATCTCTTTAAACTATAGGATTGTAGAAGGCTGGGCAAAAAGATGGCACTTAGATGTGTTTTAAAAAATACTCTCCTTCTGAGAATATTTTCACTATAGAGAATCCAGAAAACATAGAATGTTCCTAGAAGAATCCTACCACTTTGAGGTAACCACTGTTAGGATGCTTGTGTACAAATTCGTCTAATCTTTGGACATATGCCTATATAACACATATGATTTAAAAAACAAAGTTAGCATCATATTGTACATAACTGTTTTATAGCACATTTTAGTAGCATACCATAAACATTTTACGTCAACCAATATTCTTTCATGATACTTAACTATTACAAATGCATTGTAAATTAAAAAACAGTACCTAAAGAAAATATTATGAGAATAAAAAAATGGGAATTACTAAGATGTGGTAGTTGAAATGCTAAAAAATATTCAATTATTCCATTTCAATTTTGACAAAATCTGCTGACAATACCATCAGAGAAATCCCAAACACAAAATTTCAATCTTGTTCAGAAAGGAGGACATTAATCAACCGTTTTCAGCAGTGGATTGAAATTTCTGCCTTAATAAAAATTATTTTTTCTTTAGAAACTATAAACAAAGAAGGGTTAAATAAATAATAGTGCATCTAAATGGCTGAATATTATGCAAACAGTAAATACTACCACTGGAGACTACTAAAGACAATGAAAAACTGGCATGATAAAATTTATTGAAAACTAGAACACAAAACCGTCTATAACAATGATTTCTAGGTGTTAAAAACGATCTGTAATACATACACAGACTGGAAGGATAAACACCAATGTTTACCTGTAGGCTCTGGATGGTGAGATTACAGGTAAATTTTTATTTTCTTTATGCCTTTTTGAATTTTCTAAAATTTCCTTCAATAAACTGGTATGCTTAGAATTGGAAAAACATGTTACAAATTACAGGTTCTATATTTTGTAACTATGTAAAATAATGCCCAAAACTGCCTTTCCCTTATATCTCCAAGTATTAAATAAGGAGTTCCAAATAAATCATAATATAAAAAGAACAATGTTCCACATCACCTAGTGGTTAGGAAAAAACCAGAAACAATGACATATGCCACACAGCCAAATGTGTAACTGTATACATAGGGTGAGCATCCCTAATCTGAAAACATGAAATGCTCCAAAATACAAAACCTACTGAGCACTGACATAATGCTACAAGTGAAAATTCCATACTTGACAGCATGTGACAGGTCCCAGTCCAACTGCACACAATTACTTAAAATATTGTATAAAATTACCTTCAGACTATGTGTTTCACATGTACACAAAACATAAATGAATTCTGTTTAGCCTTGGGTCTTATCCTCAAGATATCTCATTATATATACGCAAATATTCCAAAATCCAAAAAAATCTGAAATCTGAAACCCTTCTGATCCCAAGCATTCAGATGAGGGAAACTCAACCCGTATTAGTAAAACTGAAAAAGAAAGTTTTCAATTTCTCTTTTTTTCGAGACTGAGTGTCTCTCTGTTAACCTGGCTAGAGTGCAGTGGTATCATAATTCACTGCAACCTCCAACTTCTGGGCTCAAGCGATCCTCCTGCCTCAGTCTCCAAAGTAGCTGGGACTACAGGTGTGCACACTAAGCTCAGCTACTTTTTCTACTTTTAGTAGAGATGGGGTTTCCCTCTTGCTCAGGTTGGTCTTGAATTCCTGAGCACAAGCAATCCTCCCACCTCAGCCTCCTAGACTGCTAGGATTATAGGTGTGAACCACTGCGCTCAGCCCAGTTTTTCTTTTTAAACAAAGGTTTATTATGTATTTTTTTCTTATTATTAGAATGCAGTTAAAAACAGGAAATTTAAAAAACCCAAAAGTATAGACAATAAAAAGCACTCATAAACTCACCAGATTGTCCCTGTTAACAATTTGGTATATATCTCTTGCTATCAGAAAGCATATTCAATCGTATAGTCTTAAAAATTAATTATTTTAAAAACTATTTTGAAGGTAATGTTTATTGCAGAAAATTTGGAAAATAAAGAAAAGGACCCAAAGGAAAAAAATTGTACCACTTGGAGTTACTCACTATTAACATTTAGGTATATGTCATTTCAATGATGAAATTAAATTATATATGTGTACACTCACACACATGCAAACACACATATATATGGATGGATAAACAGGAATCATATGGTAAAAAACGTCATCTACATTTTGGCTCAAATGTGACCTACCTCAGTGCTCTCGCTGATTGCCTAAGCAAATTTAGCTATCACTCCCAACAAGTTAAAATCTTATCACTCAGTTTCATTTCTTTATGTCATTTAACATTATGGTTTAACATTATTCTGTTCTTTTATTTCCTTATGTATTAACTGTTCCCTCAATACAAATTGTAAATTCAATTACAGTAGGGATCTTGCTTAACATGTTCAGTACTAAGAAATATTTATCAAACAAATCAACAAATGTGTTGTAACTATTTATTCACTTTACAATATAACAGGAACATTTTCCGATGTCATTAAGTAAGCCTCTAACAACATGATTTTTAATGGTTCAATTGGATTCTATCTGGAAACGCCACATTTCATTTACCAATCCTCCTGGTGGACACTTAGGCTGGTTTTCAAAATTTCATTATTACAACTGCATCTAAGATTTTATAACTCTAATCATTTCTTTGGGATAAATCCTTAAGTACTAGGTCAAAGCGATGTTTAAAAAACTTTTTACATCATCCAGAAAAATCGTGAAAATTTATATGCCTAAAAGCAGAGTATGAATGTACCAAGTAATTTTCCTGTATCGTTGGCACGATATTTTCTAAATTTTTGCATTACATTAATCTGCATTCCTCTGATTTCTAGTGAAATTTAAGTTTCTTTTTAATGCTTCTGAGGCATTTGATACAAAACATTTCAGTCTTTGACATTCTCACCTTATCAGTGAAGAAAATACAGAGCTTGCCTAGTAAAGAAGGTATCACTGTTTCATATAATTTTAAATTATGAATAGGGTGGGCCAGATAAGGAAATATTTATGTCACTGTATATCAAAAAACCACCAACACATTGCTCAATTTTTTCATTAGCATTCTCATTTTCCTGGGAATGACACTTCAATTGTGCTCGCTTAAATGACAGGAATTAAAGAAGAGAATAAAACTTACTTCCATTGTTTGATATACTGTAAAGGATTAAGGTTGCATCCTGCATCAGTTAAAGCCTTTTTGTATTGCTCCAAATCAGCCTGAAATAAGAAAAGAACTATATGACAAAAAAACTTTCCTTTAATGAAAGATCACTGTTTGTTGTCAATTAATAAGAAAATTAGACCAAAGGCATGAGTTTAAATTCTCAGTACCCAAGTACAATGGAGTCACATCTTAAATGAGTACCCAAGTGAGCCCCTGAGACAAAAATCACATATAATGCAAATTAATTTTAACAGGCTCCCAAGTTACCTATAGCGTATTTTGTCATCCCTCAGTAAGTCCAACAAAATCCATTTTTCCTGTACTGCTGAAACAGACTGCCATTCCTTGGGACAAGTACTAAATGAATGATATGGCTTGATCAAGTATATTTCAAAACTAGAAACAGAAGGTGAACAACACTGACTGAGGAGAACTACAGATTCAGGTTTCCCATGTCATATTTATTCTAGATTCCATTAACTGAACAACAGGTGTCCTACACTTTTTAAATTGCTGTTTTTTCAATTTCTTATTCTTTTTATTTCCTGATGAGTAAGTCAAGTTGAATTTGTGTTAAGTTAAACAAGCCTATTGTCATAGTGACTTCACTATAAAAATTTTAAAAGGGAGAAACTTTTAAGACCAAAACAAACCAGAGATTTTCACTACTTTCCATTTTTGGGCTTTTAATCTGTCATTAGTGGTCATAATTTGCTTCAAGCCTCTTAATGATCACTTAAATTTATGAAAAGATATAATCCTTAACAAAAACAAATGAAAATAAAATCATGTGGTCAAATTAAGGGAATACAGTACTAAGTTTTAAAATCATGGATTAAGAAAATATTATAATTAGGCTGTTAGAATCCCCTAAGATATAGGTAACCCCCCACCAATGTGATACTTCTAAAAAGAAAACCACACTTTCTTACTGAATTAAAATAAAAGTCAAGATTTGTATTCCCCAGGTAAAGAAGAATGGCAAATACTGGGTTTAGCTTGCTATTTTAATATGCCAAATATTTTTAACCAATAGAAGTTTGCAAAGGAAAGGCACCTAGAACAGCTATATCATTTTAGATGCCATCTCTGAGGTTCCTACGCTTGTTGCTCATCCATTAAAACTACACTGAGTTAACATTAGAAAGAGTCAACCCACATTCATGCAAAAGATTTTTGAAAAAAAATTATTAAAAAAAAAAAACAAAATTAAAAAAAAGGAAAGGGTTAATCCCACAAAAAGTCTGATACAAAAATCACCACTTTCTTTTTTCTTTATTGAAGTGTAATTTACATATCATGTCTTTACTCTGTTTTAAGTGTACAATTAAATGGTTATTAGTAAATTTACCAAGTTGTACAGCTATTCACATAAATCAGTTTTAGAGGATTTCCTACCCCCTACTGAGACCCCTAATACCCATCCCCAAATACATTTCAAGCATGCCCCTCCCCT
>CAUYRT010037963.1:0-11209 GCA_963574885.1 Lepilemur ruficaudatus | reverse complement strand
GCTGGACAGTGAGAGGGAGGCAGGGCTGCTCAAAGAGGAGTCTGCGCACTCTTCTTCTTTTTCACTTCTACGATTTTACGATTTTCCAGACGATATACCTCCCCCCACCCCACCCCCCACCCCGAGCCCGGCGAAATCCTGCCCATTCTCCCCCTGCTGAGTAATGGGCCATCGTGGCCAAGTGACCCAACCTCTGCACCGACGAAGTTTCCTCACTATAAAATGGAATTTTTTTAATTTTTACTATCTTATTATGTACCTCTGAGTTAACGTATATAAAGCACTTAGAATAGTGCTGGACATGCCACGCACTTGCTGTTATTATTATTATGAGGGATACTATTTTGCATGTGCGCGTGTTGCAGCTGTCACAGCCTCCAGCAGAGAGCTGACTCCTTCACCAGCTAGCGCCTACGGCTTAGATGTCTCCAAGGGGCACCGGAAGGCGACAGTCCCCTCCGCCTCTCCAATTAACATTCCTAGAATATGTGCGGGGGAGGCGCAGGAGCGCCGGAAGGAGACAGCACGCCTGAAGCAGGCTGCGCGCCCGCCGGGAGGAGACAGCTAGTCAATCCCGCGGTCCCGGCAGCCTCTTGCCCGGGGACCGCTGCCTGGGTGGGCTGAGCGCCGGGCGGCTGCGGCGGTACGTGCCCCGGCGCCGCCTGAGCTGCTGCGCGCCCCGCGCCCGGCATCCCGCACCTCCGAGCGGCGGGCGCCACCTGGAGGCCCCCTCGAGACTTGCGGGAGCCACGAGGCTTTGGGGCGGTGGCGGGGTCCGCTCGTTCTGTTCTATCCATTAAAAACCTCCCAAGCCAGTGCTCGGTGATAGGCTCTGGTGACGCGAGGAGAAATACAGATAACGTCTGGTCTCCCGAGACACTCACCGTGATGGAGAAGACAGGCCATCCACAAATAACGCCATGCGCAGCGCTAAGGGCTGGGAAAGAGGGGGTTACAAAGGAAGGAATAACTGACACAGTCATTCCTTACGGCGTTAATCAGTGCCAGGTGCTGTTCAAGGCAACAAAAATGAAGAAAGGAACCAAACCCCGGTCCTGCTCCCAAAGAGCGCATGACGGGAGCACAGAAAGGCAAACTTAGAAGTCAGGGACCGGGCTAAGGAGGGGTCAGCCCGGGGACCAGAGGTGCCCTAACGAGGTCAGGGAGCACCCAGGAAAACACTACTTACATCACATCTGAAAGATGGGCAGGGTTTCGCTGGGCTCGGGGCGGAGGGGTGGCAGGGAGGACGATCATCTGTAAAATCGTAGAAGTGAGAAGGAAGGACTTGGGTTGGAGAATGGCGAGTTCTGCGCCTGCAATGCAAGGAACCTGGAAGAGCAGTGCTGGGACACGGGCCAGAAAAGGAGTTTGGGGCCAGACTGCCAAGGCCTTCTGACAGGTGAAGTAGTTCGAACCTGATCCCGAGGGCAGCAAGGAGCATCAGAGGTTCTAACACAGAGACCTGCTATAGAAAGCTCACCCTGAAACGCAGAAGTAAGGATGGGTGAAAACAAAGATGGCTCATATGTGCTAGGGACGTGCTGAGCACTTAACACTCATTATTATTTAATCCTCTAAATGGGCCCATGGGGTAGTACAAATATCCAGATTTTACCAATGGAAAAAACAGTCCTTCTCCACTCGGCCCGGAAACAGGGAGCTACGACGTGTGCGACGGATTCAAGCTGGATTCAAACTCCAGTTGGCCAGCTGCCCAGCGCAGGCTCTGCTGCAGGCCTGGGCTGAGGGAGCCACCCATGATCTAGGGTGGGCTAGAGACCAAACCCACTCAGTAGGTGAAGTCAACAGTACGTAATGGCTGTCTGGATCTGCTGGAGACAAGATGATAATGAAAAGTTTGTTTTTAAGATAATACATTTTTAGACCTGAGAAAAAAGCCTTATCCATCATCTAGAACAGCTCCCAGGCTCCCAGCACCACATCAAGGCACGTGATTTCTCGCTCAGGACTCTGCCTTGCCTCCTGCTGGGAAGGAGGGGTGCTTCTTTGTGCCTCTAAGTGCAGCCGCTCAGCTTGGGTACTTACTGCGTCCCATCCTTGTGCCTACCCAAGGACATCACTTTGTCGGCTGGTCCCTCTCTCGCATATGTGAATAATTTTTTGTCTTTCTACTGAATCATTCTCATAAACATATGTGTGTCCTACATTAAAAAGACTTCCTTGACCCCAAATCTCCCACCCCCACCATTCTATTACATCAACCCTCTGCAAGAGTTATTTATACTCAGAGTCCACGTTCTCTTCTCTGGTTCTTTCTTGAACCCACTTCAATCACTTTCATTCTTACAATTCCACGATGATTGCTCTTGAAGTCACTAATCACACCATGCTGCAAGTCCAAGGGTTCACTGAGAGTCCTCATCTTAGGTGACCCATCAGCAGCCTTCCACGCAGCCGAATCTCTTCACTCCAGAGGCCAAGGCTACCTACACACATCTCTCCCTGCACTGAATTCCCCAGCGAGCCTGCCTGGCCTCATGCTTACAACTCCCAAATGCACGTTTCCAGCCTGACCTCACCTCTGAACTTCAGACCCTTACATCCAACTGCTGACCCAACACGTGCACTTGGCTGCCTAATATCTCCAAACTTAGCGGGTCTGAAATCAAATTCCAACCCCTCCCCACAAACCTGTTGCTTCCACACCCTTTCCCATCTCAGTAAATGAAAACCCTAATCCTCCAGCTGCTCAGAACAAATCCTTTCATACTGTTACCTGGATTTGTCAATATAAACTAGGTGATCCTGCAGTCACAAAGAACCCCCAAAGCTCAGAGTGTTAACACAATAAACGTTTATGTTTTTGTTCTGTGCAAGCTGAGTCAGGAGGAGGCTCCTCTCCCCAGGTTCACATGGGCACTCAAGCTGACAAGGCTCCTTCTTGACTAAAGGTTTTTACATTTTTTGAGACAGGTGAAAGGGCACATTGTGGGGTTTGCACTTGAAGGTAAATGTTTCTGCCCGAAGGTCATGCACACCTCTTCTGCTTATGTTTTGTTGGCCAAAGCAAGTCATATGGCCACACCTAACTTAAAAGAGCGTGGGAAATGCAAACCTACTATGTGTTCCAAAAAGCCAACAACCAAAATATCTGTAAACAGCTCTACTGACAATGACATTATGCTCGACTCCTTTCTCTCTTCTGTACATGCGTTCCACCGGCAAACCTTGCTTGACTTTCAAAAATTATCCAGGATCTGACCCCTTCTAACAGCTCCTCCAAAGCACCAGTATCTTTCACCCAAATAACTGCAATAGCTTCTTGACTGGGCCTCCAGCTTCTGCCCTTGCCACCCCACCCCAGCCTATTGTTCACACAGCACACAGCATGCAAGAGATTCTTTTAAACATGTTGCTCCTATTCTCAGACCCCCTCCAAAGGTGTTTCCCATGTGCCTGAATGTGACAGCCAGAGTCCTGACAGCAACCTGTGAGGCCACACAGCCTGCCCACCCTGGAACCTAATTTTCTGCCCACTTCTCCTTGGGTCACTCCCTTGCAGCCACATGGGGCCTGGATGGTCCTTGGGATACTAACTGTGCTCAGCCTCAGGGCCTTTGCACCTGCCATTTCTTCTGCCTGGCAAGCTCTCCCCAGGTAATCATGGGTAGTTCTCCTCAGGTCTCTGCTCAAGTACCTCCTCATCATGTGTCACGGAGGCCTTCCCTGAACCCCTATTATAAAACCACACACACACACACTTTGCCCACCTCCTCCACTGTCCACCCTGCTTTATTTCTCTTCATAGACCTTGTCACTGCCTGGCATATCATATATTCAGTTTAATTTGCTTAATGTCTGTCTCCCCACCAGAATGTGTGTTTTATGCAGGCAGGCATTTCCTTTGGTCACCACTGCATCTCCAGTGCCTAGAACATAAAATGTGTTGAATCTGAGGGAGGGAGGCCTGAGTCTGGTTTGTGCAGAGCTTGAGATACACTATAACTCCCTGGACCCTGTGTCCAGGACACTTCTCACAGTGCCATGAGGCACCTGGAGAGGCCGTGCTAGGGTGCAGACCACCTGGAAAAATAAAGCACCTCCCAGTTTCCTAAAACAAAGTTCACAGCAGGGTATGGGAGATTGGAGTGACTGCTCCAAACCTGGCATGGAGGGCCCCTCCCTGTGGGGTGTGGGTGTGGGACAAGGATGAGGGAAGCCACCTACAGCTCCATTCTGCATGCTGAAGGAGACACGTGTGTTTAGAAGAGCCACAGGCAGACACAAGAAGGCTGACATAACCAAAATGATCTTTGTGATTGGTATCCAAGGGTCTACCAGGCTTGTTATTATTACTAACATGGAAATAAAATGAAACAACACAAGGAAATGTCTATGGGGAAGAGAGTGGGCTGATCAAGCAACCATAGGAGCCAGTGCTCTGTGGCTGCTCCATCCAGCACCCACTCTGGTCCCAGCTCCGGTGCCAGCCTCACCTCTGGCCTCATCCTCAGACCCAGAGACAGCATCTAGACTTCCCACCCAGTGGAGCCTGGCCTCAGCACAGGCTCCGGTACTGACTGCAGGCTCTCAGGGCCCTTCCCCAGTGTGTGGTCTGTGTGGTCTGGCCTTATCTCATCATTTCATCCTCAGTCTTGGACAGCTACAGGGAGTGGCGCAGCAACGACACAGCCTGTGTTACCAGGATTCGGCCAGGAACAGTGGACACGCACTCCTGCTGGACCCGGAAGTCACTGGTTGCTTCTCAGTGACACCCAGCGAGTAGGAGTGAGGAATCTGCTAAGAACTTGTTAAAGTTGCCCAAGAGATTGTCTCCAAATACGTTCAGCCTGGGCTGGCAGAGGATATCACAAAGCAGCCTGGGGCTGGCTCTGTCGCCTCACTGTGGACACAGCTGCAGAATGGGCCACATGAGCAGGTTCATGAGGTCCTTGGGGAGACCATGGGAGTCAGGCCCCTGACACAAAATGTGTGTCATAACACCAAATGCATGGGTTGACCTGATCATGAACCTGTTTTAAGCCCACTGGGTGATCCTCCTACAACATCATTGTTCTGTCTCTCTGTGTGTCCCTATCCTGGGTCTTTTCCATCAGAATAAAGCATGCTGCAATTCCCTCACTGTAAAAAATAAATAAACAAATAACCCCATTGGCTTCACATCCCACTCACACCTTTATCTCATTTCTTTGCTGGTCTTTATTGCAAAACTCCTCTAAAGACCCAACTGTGCTCACGACTTCTTTCTCCTTCCTCTGCCTTCTGGAATCCACACCACTTGGGTTTCTACCCCTGACTCTCCCAAACTTCTCTGGTCCAGGTACCTCCCCTTGCCAAATGCCACGGTCAATTTTCAGCTGCATCGGCTTGACCTCATGCAACATTTGGGGGTGACAGAGGAGTCAGGTGGGTGTGGTAGTGCCCTGAACATACTCCCCAGATAAAGCCCTCTGCCTGTTCTCCCTGCACCTCACCAACCTCGCCCCTGCTTCTGCCACACCCATCCTCTGGAGTGGACAAGCCTTCTTAGCAGCTTCCCCTCTTCCTCCTTCTCTTCTCCCTTCTCCTCCTCTTCTTCCTCCTCCTCCTCTCCCCTTCTCCCTTAAAATATTGTCTGTACCTTAGGAAACAGAGAAAACACACGTGACTTAAATCTGTTTGTTTGGAGTAATCTAAATGGAAAAGATCCAGCCAATGTCTAGGGCAGGAGCAGACCCCTATCTTCCAGCTGAATGAGAAGCCCAGACTTCAGTTTCAATAGGGCGGATAATCCGGATATAAACCTGGGGACGCTTCCTGCAGAGGAGGCAGTTCCCACATGTGGCCACACGAGGGCGCGCCTGAGGCGGAGCCGCGGATAACCACATGGCTGGGCATTTGCCGGATGCAGTGCCCAGGGCCGCCTCCAGGGGCGCCATCTCTCAGCTGGGTCTGGGCGGCTGTCCCGTGAGAGGCGCGGTGGGTACCAGTGCGCAGGGGCCCGGCAGGCTGGCAGGCACCCCGAGCCCTCCGAGAGGCCACCCGGGCCCCGAAATCAAGGAGCCACAATAGGCTGAAGACTGGAGGCCCTTTCTCAGGGGCTGTGGCCTGTGTCGTCCCCCAGGGACTCCCGTTTTATCCTGGGAAAGACCTGATAGCGCACACTTCATCCCTGCTGAGGGAGGACACAGAACTAGATTTAACCGGATTTCAGTACTGTGACATTTCTTGCATCCAAGAGCTTGTGCAGCAACTTTATACTTGCTTCATGCATGATGTATATAAACTGAATAATACACATGCACAAACCGTTTTCCCGATATTTTCATTCTATGGAGCACAGGCAAATAGCTTTAGGGCAATATCTGGGGCTTAGAAATGTGTAGAGAGTTGCCAAGGAAGGGGTCACTTGGTTCTTTCAGAAGTAGAATTCTGCCTGTATAGAAGGTGGAGCTGCTCCCCTGGGGCGATTCTAGAGCCCCCAGGTGAGAACATTCCTGTCATGACTGAGCAATCAGAAAAGAGAAACACACTCTGCTCCGAGTGCTACACCCTCCCCGGACCCACGGTTGGCAGGTGGCTGCAGATGGTTCTGGCATTTCCTACTGCTTATTAAGAAGGAAAACATTTCATAAAACAGATCACACGTTTGTCCCTCAACAGGCCTGAAGTCCAGGCAACGGCCAAGGATACTGATTTCTGTTTATTTCAGTGCTCCAATTGGCATATTTCTTGTCCGCTTTCCCTGGCAATGGAGAAAAAATGTGTTTATTGCTAAATGAAAGAAAGGAAAAGCCCACATCAACTCCTGATAATGCAGTGAGAAAGGCCGCAGCCCCGCCCCCCATGGGTTGGATTATGCACGCCCTCCAGGCCGGGTTTGTGAGATGTCCTGCTGTGCTGCCACCTGAGGGCCTGGACCACATCCCATGATCCCAGGATTTTTAGGTAACTATGCCAGGAGCCGATGGAGCTTATAAATAACAGAATATAAATGTTCAAATTGAGAGGGAGCTTAACTCTCCTCATTTTATAGAGCAGGACCACAGGCCCCAAAGGGCAGGTGAGTCACCCAGAGGATGGGCAATGGCACATGTGGCCGTTTGTCCACCATTGCTCTTACCCACCCAGGGCATGTGAAATCTCTGACATTGTTTTCAAGAATGTTTGGCAACATAGATAAGTAAAGACAACTGTTGTCCAAGAAGAAGAAAATAAAAGTCACCTGTAATTCCCTCATCAAGAAACCTGGAGATAACTTCTGTTAATGCTCTGGAATATACCCACAGTCGCTCTGTCTCTATGCTTGGCCCTCTCCCTCTCTCTTTCTCTAATTCTATGCCCAACACCAGAGAAAACAGTTTCCAAGCCCATGTAAAAGGGTTACAACATTGCCCATATACCAGGCCACTAAGGACTAGTCGATAAATTACAAAGAATCAATAAACAGATCATATTCTCAGACCATAATGCCACAAAAATCAGAAATAAATAACAAAGGGATGGTTTATAAAACATGTTGTTGGAAAATAATTGAGAATATTAAATTTTTGAAGGTAAAAAAAGAAAATACATAGCAAATTACTAAGTACTTAGAATGCCAATGAAATGGCAATGTATCAAAATGTATGGGACTTAAAGCAGTAGATAGAAGGACAATCATAACTTCAGACACAAGTTAAACTGTTAATCGAAGAAGTTGGAACAAGAGCGGTGAGATGGGAAAAAAAAAAAACAGAAAAAAAATGACAAAACCAAAAGCTAATTATTTGAAAAGATTAATCACATAAAACTCTGGCAACACTGACCAAGAAAAGAGTGAGAAAATAAAATTGCAAATAGATAAAACGTGCAATGAAAAAGGGGAAAAACAAGTACAGATGCAATAAAGATGAAAGAATAAAGTAATAACAATAACCTCTTTGAAATAGCCTGGTCAAAATATCCAACCTAACTCTGATCAAAAGTCGAGATTTAACTACCAATTTACAGGAATACTGAGGACAGGGGAATGTGTCAAACTACAGTTGCAGTCATGGGACTCTCTAGCCAAATGACCCAATTTTTTCAGAGGAGAGAAAAATGGAGAGCCAGAGAGGAACAGAGATTATGAGGGATTAAAAGACAGGTCAGCCAAGTGCAAGGTGTAGACTTTGTTTGGTTTCTGATTCAAATGACAAAGTTTACCAAAAAAAGACATTTCTGAGACAATTGGAAACTTAAACAGTGATTGGGAGTTTCTTGATGTTGAAGATTTATCATCCAGAGAGGAGGTAATGGCATTGTGGATAGGTTGAAAAAGAGAGTCTTTGTCTTTGGAAGATTTCTACTGGAGCATTTGCAGGTGTCATGATGCAATGTCTGAGATTTGCTTCAAGGTATTATGAAGAAATATAGGTGGAGCTATATATTATGAAGAAATATAGGTGGAGCTATAAATAAAACAAGATTGGGCCATGATTTGACAACTGTTAAGGCAGCAGGCGCTCATTAATCTATTAGTACTTATGTATGTGTTTGAAGTTTTCTAAAAGAAAAGTTTTTAAAGGATTATGGACAACTATGTGCTAAACAATCTGAAGGCCTAGACATTATTGATAAATTTCTGGGGAAATATGAAATGCCAAGATACAGAATGCTTGAATAGACCAACAAACATCAAAGAAATTGAAATGGTAATCATAGCTCTTCTCCCAAAAGCCCTAGGCCCAGAGAGTTTTGCAAATGTGTTCTACCCAACTTTCAGCATACAAATAATGTTTTATCTCATCACAAATTATTCTAGTAAAGGGAGAAAACTGCCCAGCATTTTTTCTGAAGCTAATGTAATCTTGATTCAAAATTGGATTGAGCCAATACAAAGAAAAAAATGACAGGTCCATTTCACTTATGAAAAAGGCTGCAAAAATACTAAATAAAATATCAGCTGAATTAATCTAACAATGTGCTAAAAATCAGAAATGGTTTATACCAGCAATACAAGGAAGAATTATAGGGAATATATCAATGTTATTCATCACAGTGAAGAGTAAACAAGGAAAAAAGTGCATTTAATTAAATTGATGCAAAAATACCATTAATAAAGTTCAACAGCTATTTAAGACTTTATAATTAAAAATCTTAGCAATATAAGTGCTATCAGCTGAATGTTTCTGTCGCCTGAAATCCATATATTGAAACCTAATTTCCAATGTGATGGTATGAGGAGGAAGAATCTTTTGAAGGTGATTAGGTCAGGAGGTAAAGCCCTTATGAATAAGATTAGTGCCCTTATAAGAGGCTGAAAACACTATAGTTCCTCTTTCCACCATGCAAATATGAAGAGAGAAGATGCTTTCTATGAACCTGGAGTCGGCCCTCACCAGGCACCAAATCTGCCAGCACCTTGATCTTGGGCTTTCCAGACTCCAGAGCTGGGAGAAATCTCTGCTGTTTATAGGTCACCAGTTTATGACATTTTGTTAGAGCAGCCTGTATGGCTAAGACACTAAGAATGGAAAAGAAATTCCTTAAATTGGTACCCAAAACCTATAGCAAACATTTTTCTTGTGGAGAAAATTCAAGACTGAACTCTGACCATTTTTTTTCTCTTGCCCAGATTCCTTTCTAAGAGGCATGGTGAGTCATGCCCTACAAACCATAAAATCTCATTAAAATAGGCCTTTTATTAATGTGTATAATGGATCTTACTTTCCAACCTGACTCTGGAATAGCATCACCTGAGATAGCAGACCCCCTTATCTTAACTCAAGCATTCCTTTCTACTGACTCCAGGTTTTTGGCAGAGCTTAAGTCTTTCAACCAATTGCCAGCTAAAGAATCCCTAAAACCCATCTGTGACTGTAAGCCCCCCTTTTCAGGCCTAACCAATGTATACCTTCCACGTATTGATGGATAGTTTTATCTGTGATTCCTGTCTCTATGGATGTAAAACAAAGCTATGACCCGAATGCCTCAAGTGCATTTTCTCAGGACCTCATGAGACTATGCTCTCCAGGCCATGATCACACATATTTAGCACAATTTAGCCAATATTTTGGCAGAATTTGGGTTTTCCATCAACAAAATTTAAGCACATTTCCTTTAAGATCAGAAAGAAGACAAAAATGCACTATTACTGCTACTGTATAACTTAATACTGGAAATCTTAACCAATGTTGTAAGAAAAGATTTAAAAAAACAGGTTTAGCACCTTGAAGGGAAAGGAAGAGACAAAAATGACATTATTTGTAGACAATATGCTCATCTACATAGAAAAACCAACAGAACGAAGAACCTATTGCAACAATGATAAAATTTGACAAGGTATCAGGAATAAGATCAACTTACAAAAATTTCTAACATTTCTCTACACCAGTGATTTTCAATCAGGAGTGATTTTGCCCTTCAGGTACAGTTGACAAATTTAGTAAATAAAAATACAGGATGCCTGGTAAAATTTAAGTGTCAGATAAACAAGAAAAAAAATATTTAGTATAAGTTTGTCCCATACAATATTTGGGATAAAATACTGGGTGTGCTGTATTTTGGCTGTCAATCCCATGGGGATATTTAGTATCTGAAGACATTTTGTCACAGCCGGGTTGGGGTGCTATTGGCATCTGATGGATATAAGCCAAGGATTCTGCTAAACACCCTGCAATGCACAGGACAGCATGTCCCCCTCAAAAAATAAAGAATCATCCTGCCCAAAATGTCAATGATGCCTAGGTTGGAAAATCATGCTGTACGCTACAATAACCAACCAGAAAATATAATAAAATCAAGGACCATGCAGAGCAACTATGAACTGTCCAGGCATTAACTTACTTCACAAAACTTCTATAGAGAAAACTTTGAAACTCTGATAGGCCGAGCGCAGTGGCTCATACCTATAATCCTAGCACTCTGGGAGGCCGAGGCTGGAGGATTGCTTGAGGTCAGAAGTTTGAGACCAGCCTGAGCAAGAGCAAGACCCATCTGTAGTAAAAAGAGATAAAAGTAGCCAAATGTGGTGGCTTGCGCCTATAGTTCCAGTAACTCAGGAGGCTGAGGCAGGAGGATTGCTTGAGCCCAGGAATTGGAGGTTGCAGTGAGCTAGCCTGATGTCATGGCATCCTAGCCCGGGCGACAGAGCAAGACTCTGCCAAAAAAAAAAAGAAAGAGAGAGAGAGAGAAAGAAAGAAAGAAAGAAAGAAAGAAAGAAGGAAGGAAGGAAGGAAGGAAGGACGGAAGGAAGGAAAGAAAGAAAGAAAGAAAGAAAGAA
>CAUYRT010037962.1:0-36096 GCA_963574885.1 Lepilemur ruficaudatus | reverse complement strand
CAGGCAGCCATCATGTTCTTGGCGTCAAACATCTGCTGGGTGAGCTCAGGCACTGTCAGGGCCCGGTACTGCTGGCTGCCCCGGCTGGTCAGTGGGGCAAAGCCAGGCATGAAGAAGTGCAGGCGGGGGAAGGGGACCATGTTAACAGCCAGCTTCCGCAGGTCAGCATTGAGCTGGCCAGGGAAGCGCAGGCAAGTGGTGACCCCACTCATGGTGGCGGACACCAGGTGGTTCAGGTCACCATATGTGGGCGTGGTTAGCTTTAGGGTTCTGAAGCAGATATCATAGAGAGCTTCGTTATCAATGCAATAGGTCTCATCTGTGTTTTCTACAAGCTGGTGGACTGAGAGGGTGGCATTGTAGGGCTCAACCACCGTGTCCGACACCTTGGGTTTTAAATTTTTGCAGCATCCCAATACTGGAGTGGTACCTAGAGAACAGCCGGTACCTCTCTCTCTGATGACTTATCATGTGTTTTGTGGAAAACACCATCAGATATTGTTGAATCTAAGACACCACAGGTAGGAAAACCACTGCCCAGTCATCTGTGCCGTGTTGTCGACAGCAAGACGCATCTCTATTCCGAAGATGTTAAAACGTGGACGCGGGTAGGTCAGATTCCCTGTGAGGGCTACTGGGGCATTGCAAGTGCCTGTCTGTGCTGCATGTTCTTCTTCCTGCCCTTGTCCCTGGGGCTACTGCTGGGCCAGCCACGGCCCTTCTCCGGGACACTGCTCCTTCATCTCTGCAACGTGCATCGACACAGAGACCCGCACCCGAGGTCCTCTCCCGCTCAGACGCGATGACTCCTATTGACCTGCGCACTGGACACATTGCCGGCCGCCCTGCTCAGCTCTCACGGTTCTTGGACCCTGCACAGTGGCCTGGCTTCACTTTCTACAACCCCCTGCTCCAGGGACATTCATGCATTGCTTGGTGAGAGGAAGGAGGAGGCAGAAAGGTGTAAGGGATATGACCCCATTTCCAGAAATGCCTGGAAAATTCCTGTGTGTGTGCAGGGATTTGCCAATAAAGATGTGGTAAAACACCAGCAAGCATGACAAGATCCCATTCTTACAAAACTATCTCTCTCCATGTGGGTACATACGTGTGATAAATGACTTCCAAAATGTTTACGGTGATTTTCTGAGGGCGAGGGGAGTACGGGTAGTTCCTCCCTTCTTAGAGTTTTCTGAAACAGTTGATTTATTTATTTTTTTGACAAATAGCATACACTACTCATATAGTCAGAAAGAAGACCTCCAGAACTGTTTAAGGGTGATAAATAAAGCTCAGGAAAATGAATTAGACAAAACATGCACGCAACCATCACCTATGTAGTTATCCTTGCCTGGCGTGCAAACCTGAACCTGAAAGTGAGGAAATACCGGAGAACCCCAGATGAGGAATATTTCATTAAAAAGGCTAAAAAAGGACGGCATTCCACAAAAATGTTCCACGTCTTAACAGACAAGGAAATGTGGAAGACCTGCTTCAGCTTAAAGGAGATTAGGGTTCATGACAATGACATGTGACATGTGACCCTGGATTGGACCCTGCACTGCAGAAGACTATGTTCCACAAAACACAGTTTGTCAACTGACAAAAATTGGGAAAAGCTCCTGCACAGCCAAGGACACTATCACGAGAGCAGACAGACAACCTACAGGCTGGGAGAATGTTCGCAAGCTACACATCCGACAAAGGGCTGACAAGTAGAATCTATATAGAAAGAACTCAGGAAAATCTGCAAGAAAAAAGTCAAACAACCCTATCAAAAAGTGGGCAAAGGACATGAACAGAAACTTTTCAAAAGAAGACAGACTAATGGAACACACCTAATGGGTGGGGTGTGCACCGTCTGGGGGATGGACACACTTGAAGCTCTGACTTGGGCAGGGCGAAGGCAATATATGTAAAGTAAACATTTGTCCCCCCGTAACATGCTGAAATTAAAATAAATAAATTAAATATCTCCCAAATCATTTTATATTCATAATGTGGAAATAATATTTTAAAATAATAGGTTAAACACAATGCATTATTAAATTCACCTTCTTTTGCTTTTTGAATGTGACTATAAAACTGCATATGTGGTCATGCTGTGTTTTCACTGGGCAGTGTGGATTAGAACCCCACCCCCTTTTCCTCCCAAGCTTGGTGGTCTTTCTGTAAAGCACTCTGGATTCAAGGCCATCACTAGCCCAATATACCACTTTGGGGTGAATCAGAAACCGCAACAGTTTGTAGAAGGTTCTCTTCTACTGAGACACGGGGCTTCTGATACAGGAGAAAACACTGCTATCCGTCAGACTCTATTTGAGGGGGAAAAAGTCATTACCTGGATGCTTTTCTTGGGTCTTTGTTTTTTTCTAGGTGTATTTCCAGAGATTACAAAGATACAGAGACCAAATGCATAATTTATAGCCTGAAAAAGTCCTTGCATCGTCTTATTCTTTAAGTGAACATTGTGGGTTCTAACGGCGGTGAAGACCAGCGATTACTATTCTTCACTCAAGAAACGTCAGACTCCGGGGCGGGTGGGGCTCCAGGCAACCCTTTTCCGGGAAGGGCAAAACGACAGATACGTTGGACTTCCCGAGCCACGTGGTTTCTACCAACTACTCAGTTCTCGTGTTGGAGCACAAAAGGAGCCACAGACAGTATGAAAACAAATTCGAGTGTCCGTGTTCTGACGGACGAGATCTGGCTCGTGGTTCATAATTTGCCAACTTCTGCTCTAGAAGCATGGTCTTAAACAGTCGCCTCATGGCACCTGCAGATGCATTTTATTTTTAATATTTTGCCCATTCAGAAATTACAATTGGTTGCTAACATAGAAAAAGAAGTTTTGTGTTTTTTTTTCTTTTTTATTGGGGGAAAACTACAAAGCATTTACAGTATAATGTTTACAGTTAAACACAAAATCCAGGTTTTCAGCTCTTTTGGAGGTAGAGCAATAGCGAGCTCACATTTACTCCTGACCACAGCTGGTTGCAGCAGGTTCCTTGCGGGGAAAGGCAAAGAACAGAATGTCGGCTGCTCTCCTAGACTAGGATGGGTCCACTTCACTTGTTTAGGTCCCCTGCTCAGACACTACCTGGGCATTCAGGGTGTGACCCATGGTGCAGAGCCTACGTGACGGTCCAACAGCGGATGAGCCAGTAAAGGCAAGGTGGGACGGACACACAGGGAAGACCATTCAGCCTTAAAAAATAAGGCAATCCTGTTATTTGGGACAACACAGATGAACCTAGAGGATATTATATCAAGTAAATCTGCCAGGCACAGAAAGACAAGTACCGCATGATTTCACTTCTCTGCGGAGTCTAGCAAAGCTGAATTTACGAAAGCAGAGAGTGGGAAGGTGGTCGCCGGCAGCTGGGCGGGGGAGGGTTGCAGAGATGTTGGTCTGAGGGTGCAAAGTTTCCCCTACACAGGAGGACTACATTCCCTAGACGCGTGATACAATGTGGTGACGTTAGTTAATGCCAATAAATTATATTCTTGAAAGTTGCTGAGAGAGTAGATTTTTAAGAATTCTCACCACAACAAAATGATGCATATGTGAGCTAAGGCATATGTTCACTAGCTCCATTTAGCAATTCCACAATGCACATGTATTTCAAAACAGCGTGTTGTACATGATAAATACATACGATTTTTATTTTTTTAAATAAATAAGGAAAGAACGAAAGAACAAACAAAACCCAGCTAGGCAGGCATGATGCCAAAATAAAACGATGGGCATGGAGAAGTTGAGTGACTCAGCTGGGAGGAGGTTGCACATCAGCCTCTGCAAAGCTGGACCTCATATTCCCGTGAAAACCTCCCCAGTGAATGGGACGCCCCCTTCCCCTGGGCAGGGCTCACTTACTTTGATGACATCCTCGGCTGTAGACTTGCACTCCACCGACTCCGAGATGTCCATCACAGTGCCGTCCTCCTCCACGGAGACGACCTTGACGGGCAGGGCCACCGTCTTTCCGGTGAGGATGGCGGTGTTCAGAATTTCAGTGTCCTGCAAAGGAACCACACGCACCTGGGTCAATGGAGATGCTCAATTCTGCTGGGTGCCAGACAGTGGGAATCTCTCAAGGCAAACACCAGGATGTCCTTGTTTAGACAACACATGCGGCAGCACTGACCTTAGGGACCTGGGCAAAAGGTGCGTTCTTTGTGGAAGAGTTTCCTAAGAATGTTCAACAGTTCGCTTTTGGTTTATCTATGATCATCTTCCTAGTTTCCAACAACAATTGAAAAATAACTATTTTTTTCCCTCTATTACAGAGACCAGGCAGAAGTAACACATTGGTTGGGTGTTGGTTGCAAGGAACAGAAACTAACTCTGGGCACCTTGAGTAAGATGGTACCATGGTGGGTTGAAGGGCGTCCTCTCTCAGGCCCCTGCAAAAGATGCCTATGTTCCAAATTCTGGGACCCGAGACTCTGTTTCCCTACACAGTAAAGGGGATTTCCCAACTGTGATGAAATTAAGGATCTTGAGATGAGGAAATATTATCCTAGATTATCCAGGTGAGACCAACATAACCCTAAGGTCCCTATAAGAGGGCGCCGTGAGGGTCAGCGGTAGAGAAGGGGATGTGGCGACCAAGGCAGAGGTCAGAGTGACAAAGCCATGAGCCAAGAGATGGGGACAGCCCCTCGCAGCTGGAAAAGGCAAGGAACAGGTATTTCCCCCAGAGCTCCTGCGGGAGTGTGGTCCTGCCAACACCTTCACATAGCCCCAGAAGCCTCATTTCCGGCTTCCACCCTCCAGAATGACAGGAAGGTGAATTTGTTTTAATTTGTCAGAGTGGCGTCAGGAAACTGACACAGATACCCATTGCCTAGATCCCGGGTTGCTGCGGGAATCAGAGGAAAAGCTGAATGAGGCTCTGCAAAGGCCAGGTCACCTTCGAGGATGGGGACAGCAGGAGGCAACGGGCATCATCCCAGAGTAAGGCGGCATGCATGACTCCGACCATTTCTGTCTTGAGCCTCTCGCTTCCCTAAGATGCAAGTTCTCTGGAGGGAGGGTGGGATGGGTCTCCCTTGGGTCCTGATCCAGAGGGGAGCAGGGCGCTGTGACCAACAGGACCACCACGACCGATTGCAACAGGACAAAGGCAGTCTTTAAAGATCAGGATCGTGCTGTTGGAAGAAGAGGGTGCATAGATTCCTGGCAGGCAAAACACGGCTACAACAGCAGCAGCTAGTAATGTCCCCTACAAGACCAACGCGTCAGGTCATTTTTATCCCCAAATGCCTATCATCCCTGGGCTTGGGTAATGGACGCCAGACCACTGGGGCTTCCTTTTTAAATGAAGACTTAAGCAGAGCAAACCCTCGTCCCCTGCTGCTCCATGGAAGCTTGTTCCGTCACAGCCGTGGGACCTGGGTGTAGCCCCTGCACCCTGACTTCATGCAGAACTGTTCATTGGCATCACGCCTCTCACACGGGTGTGATTTGCAAAGGGATGATTGAGTTTTTCGGGACACTCCCCGCCTGCCCTTTGGCAATCCTACTCTTTACGGCCAGATGAGCGTGCAAAAGGTCGTTTGGCTTTGGGGCACCTAGCGACCCCTTTCACCTTTGGGCCAATTTCTCCCGAAGTCTCTCTCTCGAAACGTTGCTCCGGTTTGAAGTGGGAAAAGAGATTTCCTCTGTTCTTTCTCCAGGGAAGCAATTGACATCAAGATGACCTTTTGCATTAAGCAAGGGCAAGGTTGAAAGAGTTATGAGTCATAAGCAGAGTCCCGGCTTCTCTCTGATGCTCGCACGTCGGCTGGCAGTTAAACAGCCCTTGGCCGCATCTCCGGGTTCCTGGGGCTGGGCTGCAACCGGGCAGCGTGCACAGCGGCTGTTACGGATGCTAAGAATATCGCAGAAATTCCCCAAGTCCACGCATAGGTTCATTACAGGTAATGTGCTCACGGTTCCGTCTTTGCATTCTCTGCCTCGGAACGGGCTTTGGCTAATGGCTTCATTAAGGCAGCACACTCCTCATGGATTAATTGTGATTCACTTTCTAATGGTTGTTGCAGTTTTACACACACACACACACGCACACACACACACAACACTCCCGACCACTAAATTGCATTTAACCAAAATTAAGACTGGTCGGACATTAGGTGTTTTCACAGATGGACATTAATTTCAGGAGCAGAGAATTGACAGTCATAGAAATAAAAAACGATAGAAGGAAACCTTGACCCCCCGGGACAGACTGCCTACGCCACATGAAAGAAGTTCTCTGTATTTAAAAATCACTCCCTTGCCAAATAATTCTGGGGTCTGTTGCTTGCTGGGCACTGGAACTCCAGAGTCCCGCGTTCTACTCGGTGCTTTGCCGTTAACTTTCGGTACAGCCCTGATTCCATCACTTGGAATCTTCGTTCCCTCATTTTACAAATGAGGGGTTGGGCTACATCATCTCCAACTGTCTTCCCGACAGTCCAGTCCTAGACATCTGCCTTAGTCCACCTGGGTTGTTACAATAAAACGTCATGGATGGGGAGCTTCCAAAGAGCAGGAGTTCATTTCTCACGGGTCTGGAGGCTGGGAAGTCCAAGTCCAAGACTCAGCATGTGGTGAAGGCAGAGCATTAAAAATGTGCGTGCATGTGTGTACGCACGCATGCATGTGTGTGTGCCTGTGTGTGTGAGTTGACGTAGAGGGCACAGAATTCTACCTGGCTGGTTGCACCTGCCAAATACCTTTTTGGTTGAGGCCCATGCACAGTGGTGTGCCTCACGCACTATGTCAGTGCATAAAATCATACTGTTTTCTGAAACCTACACAAACCCCCACTGGAACTAGAGGAACATGCCTTGTGCGTGGCCTGGCAGGGAGCAGATGCCGTCTCCCCTTATCCTGTGGCTTAGCACCGCTCTGGGGACGGTTTACGCTACTGGCTGCCTTCCCTCTGCCCCCACCTGGGCCATGGCCAGGTCAGCGTCATGGAAGGCAGCCCTGTTCCTAAGGGTGCAGGGGTGTGTGATTCCTGTTGGCTCCAGCAGGTAGCAGAGAAAGCTCACCAACACCGTCCCAGGGCCTCGCAGAACAAGACGAAGGCACAGCTACCACCTGGAAGCTTTCTGTATCATCAAATGCTTCTGCTCTGCTTCCACTGTGTTCTCCCTCCCTCCACCCCTCTCATCATAAATCAGAGAACCGCTCTGTTCGGCTGCAAAGAATCAATAACACAGGGCATGTTCAATCACCGTCATATCACATTTGACAAAAGCCCGAGGCTCCTGAGAAATCGTGCTTTGTTGCCTGATTTGCCCTCATAAATGTAAACTGACTTGGCCATCCTCAGAGTGAATTGCATTTTTAATTTTTAAATAAAGAAAAAATACAGAATTGCTTCTGGAGTGGTCAAAGGACTCAGGAGTGTGAACGGACTAAAACCACGTTACGGGAGCCCCACTGGTTGGAGAGATGGGGCGTTTGTCCTGTAGGTGGGTGTGAAATGCCCCACTGGTGAACGTCCCCCGAAGGCCCTCGTGCAGAGAAGGAAACTGAGGAAATGCATTATGACCACACAATGAAGTGCCATTCGGCCATCAGAAAGAGTAAACACACGTGGCCACATGGACGGATCACGAGAACATCACGCTCAGTGAAAACAAGCGGGATACCCAGGCCACACACCGTGCAGTTCCACTCACAGGAAATGCCCAGGATGGGCAAATCCACAGAAACGGAGGGTAGATTAGTGCCGGCCCCGGGTTGGGGGAGGGGTGGGGGAGGGGCTGCGGACTGTTCTGGAATTAGATAGCGGCAGTGGTTGCACAACCTTGCAAACACTGAGAGTCGCTGCACTGTGTACTTTACAACGGTGCATTTTATGGCATGCCAGTTACATCTCAATTAAAAAAAAAAAGGAAGAAAAGAAAAGAGTGTGGGACGGGGCCGGAGCCACGGAAAGGCCACGGCCAGGCTGAGACCAGGATTTGACCCTGGGCCGGCCGTGTGGCCTCAGACAAGCCGGCTGCAGTGACTCACCCTGGAATTGGGACTAAGAACGAACACACCTGCGGCTCAGAGACCAGACATCAGCCGAGTGAACCAACGTCGGGGGCTCAAATCCCAGGCGGGTCTGAGCAAAGGGTGAGCTTGAGCTAAAATGTCCCAGATAGCAGAAAAACCACCTCTATCAATTCATGCGTCTGGGAGTCAAGAAGAGGCAGCAGTTAATAAAAAGATGAAAAGGAACAAGGGACATATGGGAACCTCCTGGTGCCTGCTGGGTGTGGCTAGATACTTTCATTACTACCACAAACGTGCTATGATGAAGCAGGTAGTCTTGCTATCCCCAGGTGACAGGCGGGGGAACTGAGGCACGAGCTGGGTGGCTGACCGGCCCAGGGCGCACTGCCCGTGGGAGGTCTAGCCAGGCTTCCATGTGTGCGTGTTCTGGGCCACGACTGCCCGGTAGGTCGAGCCTGGGGACTTGGGACAGAACTGCCTGCAGTCCGGGCTCTGCCCTCTTCCTGCTAGTATTTAAATTCTCCAAGCATCCGTTCCTTCCACCGTGAGCCCGGGGAATAATTAGGGCCGCTGCGGAGATGAAACCAGATAATGCTTATGGATCGCCTGTCAGCGCTGGGGAGAAAGTCCAAGTGGACTCAAAGGGCAGCTCTCACGCGTCCGTGTGAAGTGTCTCGTGTCGGGCGACCGGTGGAGGGAGGGCAGCCGGATTTTCCCGCTTGAATCTCTCTTTTTCTCTGAAAATCGGGGCCATGTCGGGGGAGGAAGAGAAAACCAAATCCAAACACGTCAGACGTGTAGCCCACATCTAAACACACACGAAATGTACTAAAAATGAGCACTTTTCTTGTATTTGTTTCAGACTTTTTTTTCTTTTATGAAAGAGAGAAAACCTGACCGCTAACTTTGACGTCTGCTCTGTCATTTCTCCAGCTCTGCTCCTCCATTTCCGTCCCCGGAGGCGACCGCCGTCGGGGACTTGGGTGTATCCTTCCAGTTTGTGATTTCACACTTCTGCCAAATATCCCCGTCTACGTAAGAAAACGCGGCATTGTCTCTGCTTTTGTATTTTATACAAGCAGGTTTTATGTAGTTTCCATATCAGATTGGACTTTCATCAGCTTGCTTTTTCCCCGCTAAACATTACATTTTCATGATCCACCTTCTGTATCCTGGACCATTTATCGCTATTTAGATCCGAATCTACGGGCCGAGGGAGGTCCTCCGTCTTAAAGACTGGCTGCAAATCCATCATGTTCCTTTTCCGTATTTTACTTTTCCATTTCCCTATCGATGGAAATTTAGAGAGTTTTGCATTCTTTGCTTTCAGAAATAACTAAATCTCTCCATGTATGGGTGCAACCCAGGGTTCGTCAGCCTCTGATCCTGGAAGTGAAATTGCTAGACGTAGTTTGTCCTTTGACCCTGAAACCCGAGGCTGCCCAGGGGTTGTCCTCGTCCTGTCCGCTGGGGAGCCCGGGAGTGAGCAGACAGGTGGCCGCAAGGGCCTCACCCCGGACTGGACAAGCTCCTGCACGGAGCTACATGCATAGCTTCCGTTTCTCGGTGACTCCTTTCCTGACATCAGCGACTCTCCAATCCAGGCTTCCCTTGCCTTCCACCTGCAGCCAGAGAGTCAGTCCACCCTGTGAGCTCCTCCCCAGCCCTGGCTTTGCAGGAGGAGTAGTAGGTGAGAGCTCCACCCGCACCGGCACCTGAGCAGGTGTCCACAGAGCCCGGCCTGTTGCGCTCTGTCCGCTCTGGGGGCTCATGGGACTGACTACAGCCTAAGACTGTCACATTCTCCCTGAAAAAGGTAATACAGAGTGAATTCAGGTACTGGGGGACTCTACTACTTACTAACTCATGGTAAATGCTGAGAACAGAGATGGCAACCACGTGCTGTTTCTTGGGATGAAAAAGAAAAAGGCTGGGTTTTTATGGGGAGAGGAGCAAGTCACGTTGGATTTCACAGACCGATTGATACAGCGCAGAGGCCAAATCCTGCCAGTGTGTGATTTTCTGTGAACCTGTGAGCCAAGAAGGATTTTTACACTTGTCAAGGCTTGTAGAAAAAAAAAAGGAGAAAAAATTGTGCAACAGAGACTGTGTGTCCTGCAAAGCTGACATATTTACTCACCAGCACCTTAAAGAACAACTTTGCTGATCCCTGAACAAGAGCATTTTTCCAGCATGACAGGGAAGGGGCGTCTTGCACCCAAGGGCCTCTCTTGACCCCTTGGTGTCAGGTTACTCCCTCTGGGGGAGCTGGGGCATTGTCCTTGCAGATGTCAACTCCTGTCCTTCCGTGGTTACCAGCCTCTTGCTCAGGCTGGTCCTGAACTCCTGACCTTGAGCCATCCTCCCGCCTCGGCCTCCCAGAGTGCTAGGATTACAGGCGTGAGCCACCGCGTCCGGCCAGGAATTTGGGGCAAAGCACTTTTTGAAGATTGTCTTGAAAAAGGAAGAAGAAGAGGGGCCTTGGCCTGTTTCCCGTGGGATCAGGACTGAGATCCCGGACGCAGGTGCTGTCTGACAGCACCAGCCATGGGAACACGGCCAGGGCCCTGTGCTTGGCGGGACACAACCGCAAACATAAGGAGACCACACCCCGGGAACCATGGATGGTGCAGGGCAACCTGTATGTGTCAAGACCATGAAACAAAATGCCCCCAGAGCCACAGCTCTGCCTCGGGCAGTAGGAGATCCAGAAACTATTACCCCAAGAAAGCATGAAGGGGGCAGAAACCCCAAGAAAGACTCTAGACGAGTTTCTTAACATGGACAGAGTGGAAGGTGGTGTCCGAAATCAGGGCAAGGGAAAGGACAGCTAAGGATGGCTGGAGTCACACAGCAGACCCTGGGGCTGACAGGTGGGAATCACCTCCAGCTCTTTTCTGATTGGTCAGTGCTACACCTCTGCTCTGTCCTGATTGGTCAGAGCTCCCACCACTTCAGCTGTTAGAGTTCCAATATCACCCGTGTGTGTGCGCTCACCACATGGGGAATTTTAGTAACCGCTGAGACTCACGCTGCAATGTCCCCGGTGCCCTCTCAGTCGCCACAGCGACTCCCTCATCTCCCGATGGACGTGGTCCAGCAACAGCCTTTTAAAAAAAATCTTTAAAAATGTTTTACACATTTCCATCCACCGTGAAGAGTCATACGACAGCAATGACCTTTGAGTGAGACTCTCACGTGGGGTATTCGTGGGTTTCCTTGGGGTCCTTGGAGACCACAAAGGCGCAGAGGTCGTCCGTGCCGGAATGACCTGCAGAGGTCCAGGCATGTGGCTTTTTGACCATGGAGAACTGTGCCATCTGCATTAGTCACACGGAGTTAAAAACAAGCCTCACTCCTCTTCCCCGCCGCAGCCCAACTTTCTGCCAGCAGCCACCGTGGAAGAAACAGGCTCATGACAGCAAACCACTTAGCAGACCAATCCTGCAGAGTAGCAGCTCATCTCCAACGGTAGCTGAGCAAATTCCCCTCCCTCCCCGAGGACACAGCTAACAGCTCTGCAGGCCCTGCGGTAACAGACCAATAATTCTGAGTTCTGTCACCGCGGGGAAACCCAAACCCCACCTCATTTACTTCCAATTCCTCCCCAGTGCAAGCCGGGGTGCAGGAGACGAACTTTACTTATCTGTCAATTTGCTCCTAACAGGAGTGAGAGACTCTATTCCGAAACGTGCGTCTAAAACAAGACCGCAATTCAATTGAAGCAGGCGCCTGCGCCGAAACCGACTTATTAAACAGATCGTCCTTTGGGGGACAGGTGGAGTACGTGACATCAGCTTCCCTGAGACATGTCCACGCTTTTGCAATCTAGTCAAGAAGGGAGGCAGTCGGGAAATACATACTTTATTTCCCCAGTGTTGTGGCGTCTTTCACTGTTTTCAATACTGCGCATTGCTTAAGTATAAACACGGGCCGTTGCTATGAGGTCGAGGGTGTTTCTGAGGTCAGTCCTGGGGGCAGAGCCTGCCCAGGGATGTTATGAAGGAGGGAAAATCAGCCAGTGGTATCTAGCGTGGGCGACATTTCGGATGTGCACCCACACCTGGATCTCCTCTCTTTCCTGAGCAATGAGGAAGAGTCCATGTCGCTGACCCCTCGCAGCCAACACAACGTGAGTGCAGGTGATGTGTGTCCCTTCCGGGCAGAGGCAGGGGAGAGCCAGAGTGCCAGTTTTCCACTTTCTCACCCCCAGAAGGGACAGTCTGGGCTGGCAGTGTCATGGCACAGTGTGAGTGGAATCCCCGAGTCACTGCCTGGAGGACAGCCCAGGATGACCCGTCCCACACCGTGGTGAGGGTGATAAATACACCTTGGCCATGTTGTGTGTCCCTGCAATCCCAGCACCTGTCTGTTGCAGGAGCTGGCTGGACAGGTGCTGACGACTCAGCCAGGGAAGCCAGGCTGGCGTTCTCCTGGACGCGAGGGAGCCGTCCAGCACACACTCTCATGCTCACGTCTATTGGACTGCACTCAAACGGTGGCTCCGCCAGGAACATCAGCATTTCGAAAAGAATCACAGGGAGGGGGGACACAGCAGAGAGGGATGAGTTGGCATCTGTGCACTCAGAGTCAGCACAGGTGGGGTATCGGGGAGGACAATGCTGAAGGCAGGATTCCTCAGTGCTTATAAAATCACGTAGAGAGCTTTCACCCAGTGGGGATTTGAGGGTGTGAGCCCCGAATTGAGCTCTGGGTAACTCAAGGCAAGAGAGAATTTGCTGGAAGGATCCTGGATGCCTCGCAGCATGGGTGGTCAGGCACCACGACCAGGCAGCCAGGGCTTCTCTGGATTTTGTTGGGGAGATGCTGATGAGCGAACTCCAACACCTGGCTCCTGTCCTTGCATCTCACCAGCCAAGGATCGGAAAGATCCTGCTGGAGTTCCATCCCGGATTGGGGTGAGGCGGGGAGAGGACGGAATCTCTGCTGGGCCTGGGGAGATCCATAGCCCCGTGGTCCACCCAGGCCCTCCGTGGACGGTGGCTTGGGCGCAACCACGTCTGGTCTGCAGGCTTTGCCCAGTGGGATTAGAGGCTCTCGCCGGACCAGAGGTCCTCTCAGAGTCTACGGGCTGCCTCTTTCGGGGAAGACCAGAGAGTTCATGCATCTCCGTGCCTTGTTAACTCCCCTGCAGTTGATAGCACAGGGACACATTTCTCCCTTTCAGTATTGCCTGCCCAGATCTATCAAAAAACCCCACGAATCCTCCTGGACCCCAACTATAGACGAAACGGCCAGCATCTGCCCCGCGAATAACGGATGACACTATCCCCCAGGGGCGGAGCCCGACCACACAACACACCCAGCAAACAGACATTTCACTTTCACTAACTTTTCTGAACAAAAACAACCCACCACTCACACGGCTGATCAGAGCAGGACGGGAGTGTACCTCCCTAATGTCGTTGACTGCTCCAGAGCCCTGGCGAGGCCAGATACGCACGCTGCGAAATCTGACTGTTTTAAGCACAGTCAGTGAGTTTCAGTGACTTCATGCACGTGGGCAACCTTTACCACAATCCGAGTTTGGAATATTTCCATCACCTAACAGCCTCCCTTGTACGATTTGCAATCAATCTCTGCTCCAACATCCAGCCCCGGGCCATCGCTGATCTGCTTTCTGTCCCTGTAGTTTTGCCTCTTCTAGGAAGTTCCTATAAATGGAACCCTACAATATGTGATTTTTTTTTATGCTTGCTTGATTTCATCCCAGTTGTTTTATTCTATTGCCAGAGAGTTTTTAATTTATTTTAATGTGTTGTTTTATTTTACCGCCAAATAAGTGAATGTTTGGTGATGCCGCGCTTTGTTTATTCTTTCACCAGCTGTGGGACACGTGGACTGGTTTCCGTTTCGGGAGATGATGAATAATGTCACATAATAACATCTGCCTACCTGTCTCCGTGTGGCTGGGCGTTTTTAATTCTCCTCAGTACCTGTGCGTGGAATTGCTGGGTTGTGAGACCAGCGCACGTTTCATGTGTTAAGAAACTGCCAAACTGCTTTCTGACGAATTATCACCCTACCACGTTCCCACCACCCATGCAGTTTGCCGTGTCCACGCCAGCACTTAGTATTGTCCGCTGCTCCCGTTTTAGCTGCTCTAGTGAGTGGGAGGCCATACGCCATTATGGCTCTAATTTCCCCAATGCCTAACGATCGTGAGTGTTTTAAGTCCCCTGCACATTTCAGGTTTAATTACTACCTTAAGTTTTGGCTAGAATTCATGTTTTTTTTAAAAAAAATTATATGCAGATATTTCTTCTTCCTGGCTCAAATGCATTGAATCATTTCTCTAACATTGACTTAATCTTTACATCGGAGGATTTGAAAAGACCCAGATAATAGCACAAAAAGGAGGCATTTTGGTTCATTACCAGCCAAAAAAAATAACTGAAATCAGTGGAAATCTAGAGAAAATGGGAAGGGCAATCAGAAAGAGCTGAGGTAGCACACAAAACAGTTAACTGCCTTGTGTTACTGGACACTTAAATGAATTATCAAAATGCATATAATTAGGAGTACTTAACACGCTGCCCTTCCAAGTTTCCTTGCAAAATTGAATTACAAGAAATCCTGCTTGCTGTCCAGCCCAGCAAGCACAGTGTCTGGTAATGAGAATTTTAGTGCTCCACAGAGACGCCGGTGCTGCGTCGGCCGAGCCTGCGGACTGCCGCCCCCCTCCTGCTGGCTCGTCTCTGCCCTCCACCAGCCCCGTTCCTCAGCCGGGGTTTCGTTACCTCCTCCTCGATTGCTAAGGAGCGTGTCTGCTCAGGCGTCTGCGAGCACCCGACGGGACGTGAGGTCCACATCAAACGGGCACATCCAGACAGCAGCAGCCCGGAGGCCTCCCTGCTGCCCGGCACTGATCTCTCCGATTAATTCAAACCTTTTGCAGATTCGTGGAGAAATGTTCCAGTTTCCTGTGCCCTGGCCCGGCTTTGCAGATTTCATTTCGAGAAGCGCAAGCAGTAATCCGGTCACAAAATCCCTCAGCCCACACGGTGCTCCTGACATATTGGACAAACGAAAGCCTCCCGGGGGAGAAAAATAGGATCTTGTCTCTTTCTTTTAAGTGATTCAGGGAAAGAGAACGAGTTTGTGGACTCCTTGAGTTTTAAATTCAAGAAGCGAGAATTCTCTGGGGGTTGATGAGAGATGATGCCGTGAGTGAGCAGAGGCGCGGGCGCGGGGGACCCGGGCAGACGCTGCCCTGTCAGTGGGACACTTGCCAAAACCCTGCTCCGTCTCTGCCTGGCTGGCCCGTAGTGCAGCAGGGAGGTTGGCAGCCCACGCGGGGCCAGGTCACCCGATTCAGGCCACAGCCTGCCCTTTAGCAGCCGTGTGTCCTCAGCGAATTATCTAACCGTGCTGTCACTCAGCTTCCTTCCCTATAACAAGGGGAAGATCATGGTACCATTCTTGGGTTAGTTGCCTGTGGCTGCCGTAACGAGTCATCACAAACGATACAAATTTATCCTCTCCTGGCTCCAACAGCAAGGTGTTGGCAGGATCGTGCCATCTCTGATGGCTCCCAGGGGATCTGTCCTCACCTCTTCCAGCTGCTGGTGGTGGCCCGAAATCCGCACGATGGTCGGCTCATGGTGTATTACTTAATCTCCGCCACCATCTTCATGTGGTGTTCTCCCTGGTGTCTCTGTCTTCCTCCTTTCTGTCTCTTATAAGGACACTTGTCATTGGTTTAGGGATCACCCCAATGCGGGATGCTCTCATCCTGGTCCTTACCTTGATCCCATCTGCAAAGACCCTATTTCCAAGTTAGGTCCTATTCGCAGGTATAGGACTTAGACATGTCTCTTTGAAGGACAATGCCCTCCGGCGGCAGACCTCACAGGGACACCGGGAGAATATGTCTGCAATGGCTGTCTTATCACTGTTGAAGGAGATGCTGAATACGGACCAGTGAGGAAGGTGCTGGGAGACGTGTTCCTATGGGGACAGTAGCAGAGATGTAGGCAGGAGGCTGCAACTGGTACATTGTGTGAAGGAGAAACCACACACGCCAGGACTCGAATCCAGCCCTTGGTCTTCAGACTCTGCATATTCCAGCTATGGGTGGTCTCACGCCTCCCTCTGGAAGTCCTCTGTGCTTTTCTCTTCACCTCTTCAGGCCTCATCTCCTCGGAGGCTGTGGCTTTCGCACTGGCACCAGAGCTAGGCTTCAGCACATTTTTTTTAAGCTTTGTTGAGATATAATTCACACACCATGCAATTCCTCCATTAAAGATGCATAAAAATCCAGGGTTTTAGCTGATTCGGAGTTGTGCACCCATCTCTACATTTCAGAACGTTTGCATCAGCCCAATAAGAAACCCTGCCTACCTTAGCTGTCACCCCTTGTCCCCCCACCCTGGGCAGCCTCTGCGTTACTCTCTGTCGCTGTGGATTTACCTTTTCTGCAGTGCCATATAAATGGGCTCACGCAGTACGGTCCTTTGCAGCTGGCTTCGTTCACTTAGGGTAACGTTCCCAAGGCTCGTCCACGCTGCGGCGGGCCGCAGTGCTTCATGTTTATTGCTGGATGATTGCAGCGCTCTTGAGCCAAGAGCTATAATTGTTAGGCAGGAATCATAAATTCAAATGGTTGTGTCTCTGAGTACTTCTCCCATGCCAAGCACTGTGCTAATTATATGCATTATTTCCAGTGCAATGCCCACAGAGACCAGGCAGGCAAAACAAGCAGGTAGGTGGATGTGGTAGAAATTGTTGTAACCCTAGTTCATGCCTGGCCCACAGCAGATGGGGTGCAGCCTCCAGTCAGCTCTGCTGGTGGCTGCCTTGCGGGCTGCGGGTTGCCAGATCTTCTAATTCTTTCTAGAGAAGCCAGAAATCCAGATTTATTTGTGTGAAGGCTCACAAATGATCAATACAGATGATAAACAAAATTCATCATAGGGCCAGATTCAGACAAAGAACTTCCAGTGGACAGTCTTCCTGTGTAAAGCAAGAAGACGGTCTTACAGTAACCCCAGGAGGCCACACACATCCTGCTTGTTGCCCCAAAGCCAGTTTGGGGGAAGGGCAACCCACTCAGCCTGGTTTGCACAGACTGGCTCAGCTTTAGAACTGGGAGTCCCACATCCCAGGAACCTCCTCAGTCCAGGCAAACTGGGACGGCTGGAGAAGACCACCGTCTACCCGCAGGAGGTGCCCACATTGGGGATATTGTGGATGCTTGTCTTTGGAGCCATGCCAAGAGTGAATTTATGAATACAAGGAAGGAAAGAAGTCAATCTTTTCAATTTATTAACAGCTCCTTTTGGTTCAAAAATGCCACTGTCTTTCTCCAATTTCCTAATTTATCAGGTCTGATTTTTGGCTGTTCTCAAAGATGATATCACCACTACCACCATGACCATCATCATCACCGTGATCATCACCACCATGATCATCACTGCCGGAACCAGCCGACAACGTGCGGCACTTGGAGTTGGGGGTGAGGATAAGAAAAAAAGAGACAAAACACAGAAGGGAACGGGAGGACGGAGCCTGTAAAGACTGCCATATCGTGTTTATTTAGAGGCTTTATTCATATAGAAGAAACAGAACTGAAAGTCCACATACCACATTCCCTTTAGCTATCATTATCACAAGATCTTTGTTTAGTTAAGCCTACAGGTAATCTTTTTCCATTATCTACTTCCTCCAGCCCGGGATCTTAGGGCGGGACTTTCTGGGATCTGTGAGGCTGTTTATCATCTTAAGAACAACTTTTCTGCGTCCTCACTCTTGAGACAAAGGACATTCCACTACTTATCAACTAATCTACTTATTCAAGCCTATACAATGGAATAATTGGTTCACTCCAGATGGGAGAGCTATGCCCAGGGGCAGTTGTTACATCACTAAGGACCCCAGTGTTCTGGGCAGCAAGCACATCCCCGAAGGCTCCCGTTTTCAGGAACAGCTCCCCACATGGCTGGAAAACACAAAGGTAATGAATATTGCAGACAAGAATCACCAATGAATGCTCAAATTAGTGGGTGATAATGTAATGCTAACCAAGGTATTTGCATAGTCTCAAAGTACCTTTTTTTTTAATTTTTTTTTTTTTTGAGACAGAGTCTCACTCTGTTGCCCGAGCTAGAGTGTGGCGTCAGCCTAGCTCACAGCAACCTCAAACTCCTGGGCTTAAGCAATCCTCCTGCCGCAGACTCCTGAGTAGCTGGGACTACAGGCATGTGCCACCATGCCTGGCTAATTTTTTCTATATATTTTAGCTGGCCAATTAATTTCTTTCTATTTTTAGTAGAGAGAGTGTCTCGCTCTTGCTCAGGCTGGTTTCGAACTCCTGACCTTGAGTGATCCACCCGCCTCGGCCTCCCAGAGTGCTAGGATTACAGGCTTGAACCACCTCGCCCGGCCTCAAAATATCTTTCCATAAGAAATTTATTAAGTACAAAAGGAAAAAGAATTTTTTTTTCTTGCCAGTGAAATCTGGCAGACATCATCTTTATCACATCATCTTTATTTTTTTTCCGGAGAGGGTCTCTCTCTGTCCCCTGGGCTAGAGTGCAGTGGTGTCATCATAGCTTACTGCAACCTCAAACTCCCAGGCTCAAGTGATCCTCCCACCTCAGCCTCCCTATTAGCTGGGACTACAGGCTCATGCCACCACATTCAACTAATTTTTTTTCTAGAGACAGGGTCTGACCTGTACTCAGGCTGGTCTCCAACTCCTGGCCTCAAGCAATCCTCCTGCCTCGGCCTCCCAAAGTGCTAGGATTATAGGTGTAAGCCACCATACCCAGCCGACATCATGTTTAAAAGTGAACATCTCCATCTCCAGTAATGAGACAGCAGTGTCATATGTGTCTCCTGATAAGACACCTTGGGAAGGTACAACATCACTTCTGTGACCTTCTCACCAAAAATGCTTCACATCATTCTCGTCGTGAGAAAACACTAGACAAACTCAAGTTGAGGGATATCGTACAGAATAATTGGTCAGTACTCTTCAAGAGTGTCAAGGTTATGGAAAACAAAATGACTAGCCTGGACTCTTCAAAATGGTCCAAGTTATGCGAGACAAAGGAAGACTGAGGAGCTGTTCCCAATTAAAGGACTCCGCAGACCCCTGGCAGCTGAATGCAACGTGGAGCCCTGGATTGCATTGTGGAACAGAAAAAGGACGTTAGTGGAGCAGTTGGCCCTATGTGAATAAGGTCTATAGATTCGTTGATAGTATTACATTCATGTCCATATCCTGGCTTTGATAATTTGTAGTTATATAAGATGTTAGTATTTGGAGATCTGCTGAAGGGTATAAAAAAACTCCCTGTACTATTTTTGTCAGTTTAAAATTATTTCCAATGGAAAAGATTAAAAAAGAAAGGGGTTGGGCATTATTGTGTCATCCTTTAGCCAAAAACTCTCCCAGCACCTCTGCCTATAGTAAGAAGGGCTATTCTCCTGAGAGCGGCATTCAAGGCCCTAAGTAATCTAACCAATACTTGCCCCAGATTTATTGCCCCCACCCCCCATCACCCACCCATGCCTGCCAATCTCCATGGCATGCAAGATGCACTGGTTAGGAAAACCCTACACATGTTCAAAGACCCCCTTTGTGGAGCCTTACCCTGCACCTCTTTCGGGAAGCACAGTCAGCTGCCAGCCCTTACTGGGTCAGTAGTGATGCCTCAGGAAACCTTGACCCGCCTTGGGACCTCTGCAGGCCTGTCTGGCATTGTTTACACCCTTTCTGCCCTCAGGAAACTTAAAACCTACAAGTCCATAAAGCAAAGAAAACACAGGAAAGCTTAGGAAAAGCAGGTCAGGCATAGGAATTCACATCTTTCTGCTATGACTTAGGTGATATCATTATCTCCTCTTTACTGCTGAAGAAATTGAGGCTCAGGGAGAGGAGGTGACCGCCTAAGGTTACAGCAGCTAGTAAGGAGAAAGTCAGGATTTGAAATCAGTTCCTCTCCCTCCCTTACTAAGGGATACTAACTCCGAAATGCTTTGAATAGTCAGCCAAGCAGTGTCTTCAGACAGTTTATATTTTACCCAAACTCCCACCCCAAGGAGCCAAAATGAGATCATCTCCCTAGAGAGCATTGCAGAGAATGTTCTCAAGGATGCGACTAATTACATAAAAGCTGATAAGGAAGATCAGAAAGCACATTCAATGCCAACTGACTCCCTACGCCCCAAGCCCACAGAGGATCCAGGAATCATAGGTTAATGCATTATTGGGAAATAGCCACAGATTTTACAACTGACCGAAATGACACTTGGCAATGTGAACCTGCTGCAGAAATGTCTCCAGGCTGAGTGGGTGGATACGAGGCATGATGGTCAGCCAGGGCTGAGTTCACTTGCTGGACCCCTTTAGGCCAGTTTCCTCCCCCTCTGAATGTGGATCTGTCACTTCAAAAGACACTGGTTGGGAAACTGCTATTGCCAAGCTCTGGGATAACCACGGAATACATTCCATATGGTTGCGGCTGAGATTAACTAAGAAACAGACTATATACTGTGTTTCACACAGTGCTGGACGTGAAGTCGGATTCAACCAATGTAGGCTGTTGGGACTGTAATTGTTGGTATTTTAATTGTTAATATTAAACCTCCACCCTCCCCTTACACTTCGTTTCTCCCTGCACCAAGCAGACCTTCCCTAACTTCTCTCCTAACTTCCCACATCTTCTCCCACCTGGGAGGAGTTGGGACTGCATGCAGGAAAGTGGGTAGATTCAAAAAACAAACACATTCTTAAATCTGAACTTGTCAAGTACCCCTCCCCACCTTTTCCACCCCCAACAGAGATATCCAAGCCCACACTCCACTGTGTCACTTTCTCTGGTTATAACCCACCATCCATGCAGAGAGGTGGCTGGCCCTGCCCGTCTGTTGCTGAGGGCTCTCCCAGTGTGGGTCTTCCTGGTGGCTCTGGAAATTCTTGCTTGTGCCAAAAGGAAAAGACAAGGAGGTTTTGTGCAGCTCAGGTGCCCCCAGCCCCACAGGCTCTTCCAATTGGGCTGGCCCTTATTTCCTGTGTCCCTTGGCCCCTTACCTGTGGGGATGGGGTAGGAGAACAAGTCCCAGCCAGAGGCCAGACTTCCCACCACACTGTGTGCTTGGCCCAGCCAGGCTAAGAGGACCCCTGCACACCCTGCATCATTGCCGGGGCAGACAGCATGCAGCCCAGGGGCACAACACGGGCACCTTGGGTGCAAACTCCCAAATTCCTAACTAGTCTCTATGTTCCTTGGGCCACCTCCTAAGCTCTCTGGGCCTCACATTCTATTCAGCGTGGATTGCGATGCTTCCTGCCAGGGTCACGGGAATATTAAGGGAAAGAGCAGCTCCTGCACACTGGGGCACTTCATTCATGCAGTGGTATGAGCATTCTCCCCTAACCGCACAGGGCTTGCCACTCAAGCCTCCAGGTATCCCCTTCACCCCCTTCTCACCTCCACCCTCCTCCAGATTCCCTCACTGTCTTGGTGACTTCCCTGGGGCCTGACATTCGAGGCCTGACAATGCTGAAGACCCATGGCACTCGCCACCTTCTGACCTTGGATTAAATACATTTCATATATCTTATTTGAAAAACGGGGATAAAGATACCTACTTGGTAGGTTTACTGATGCAAGGATTAAATGAGATAATGCATATACAGCCTTAGCGCAATAACAGGGTCAGAGAAGTTTAGCAAATAACAGAATAACAATAAAGAATAAGACTTGCTATTTATTAATCCCAGGGAGCCACCCACTTGCTCTGAGGCCTGGTATATGGTTGGCATATTTTCCTAGTTCCTACCACTGATGCCAGTCTCTCCTAGTTTTAATTTTATCGGTCACTTCGAGAGAATGTTGGAAGGACGTTAGTAAACTGGGTCCTTGCTATCATCTTGCCCAGAATTTCCCTTTACATGTTTGGGCTGGTTTCTGTTGGTATGAAGAAACACATTCATTTCCAAACACCTATTTAATTAATTTATTTATTTAATTTTTGATTTTTTTTGATTTTTTTTTCTATTGGCTTCCTGGGGACAAACACCTATTTTAAATCCAGCCAGTTTATGGAATAATTCAAGTAGTTCTTCTAGTCCTACTGGATTTTTTAAGAAAGCAATAGAATCTTCTACAATTTCCTTCACAATACTTCTTCTTCTGATGTGTGTTTTATTTCATTGATAGACTATGGATAATTAATTGGCTTTGATAGTGGTATCCTCACCTCGTTCCTGGTTTAATAGTGAACACATCTCTCTTTTCTCCTGCGTGCACGCATGAACTATTGCTTTAGGATAAAAGTAGTTATCTTGTTACAAAAATGTCCCTTTATTTCCTTTATTACTGCCTCTTACAGTTTGTTGTCATTGTTTTTAAGTCAGGGATGGCTGTTTAATTTCATCCAATAATAGTTTCTCTATTTACTAAAGCAATAAAGCTATTTTGATTTTTGTTTCTTTGACCTTAGACATGATAGTTAGAGATTTTTCTAGAACTCCCCCTTGGAAATGAATAGCTAGCCAACAATTTAGTTTACATTCAAAGTAGTGGCAAAAGTCAGTGAGAAATGTTCTGCCAATAGAAAATGAAAAATTTAAAATATAAAAAAATACAAAGTAGTGGCAAAAGGATGGACCATGCTATAAAGAACATTAAGATATTTACATGTCCATTTGGAAAACAAATTTAAGTTTAATCTTTCCTCACAACTACTTAAAAATTCTGGATGGATTAGAGATAGGACTTTTAAAAAACTTAAAACTATTTGAAGAAAATATCGGAAAATATTTTTACAATCTTGACATGAGGAATCATAAGTAAGTTGTAAACCCCATAAGCCATGAAAAAATATTGAGAGATTTGGCTACTTAATATTTAAAACTTCTGAGTAATGAAAAATACCACAAAGAAAGTTAAAGACAACAGAAGACTGGGAGAAGACACTGCCAACATATATAACAGACTTAGATAAAGGAAAGGGGAAAAAATAGAAAAAAGTTATTGAGTCGGCAAATAAAATCTCACTCATAATAAATAACAAGGAAATAAAAACAACAAGGTCACATTTCCATCATCGAATTACCGAAGTTTTAAAAGATAAATATCCAGTGTTGGAGAATGTACACGGCAGCTAGTCTACAACTTCAGGTCCCTCCACGCCGCAAGTATTAATAGTTTGTGTAAATGGCGCCCCCTACAGCACAATGCCAACATTGATTCCGACGTAGTTGGGTGCACCTTAGAACAGCCCTCTCAGCGCCCTGCCCCTGCTGTGGGCTTAGGGAGAATCTGGGGACAGTTTTTGGCCTCTCTGGCAAAATGTAAAAGACCCTCTGATTCAATGATTCCTCTTCCAGGAATCTAGCCTTTCAGAAATACACGAATGTGCAATATGTACATAAAGATACATGCAAAAGGATGTTCCTTAAAGCATGCTTTATGGAGGAAAGAGGAAACAACCTACATGTCCATCAATAGGGAAGTGTATGGATAAATAATGATGCATCCATTCATGGGATATTTTGCGACTCGTAAAAGGAATGAAGTAGATTTCTTTGTACTCACAGAGAATGATCTTCAAGATTTGATGTTATGCCTAAGATAAACATGAATGAAAGCAAATCCCAAAAGGATCTATTATTTGATCTCCTGTATATACGTTTGTGTCTGAACATATATTAGATAGATAGGGAGTGCATAGACAAGGAACAAGCCGAGGGGACTGGAGGGAATTGTTGGGCAGAGAGAATTAATGACAGAAAGCAGTTCCGTGTTTTACTCTCTGTACTGAATTACTTTGTGCTGTACCACCACAACAAGAAAGTATTGTATACATATTTTTTCTTTTCATCTTCAATTCAAAATGTTAGGTAGCCCACTGGCTCTGAGCTATAAGAATCCTCGTGAGTTTGCCTGTTCTTTGACAACTTCCCACCTGGCTAAACTACCATGGCATGTCCTACCATCAAGTCTGAGAAATTTTTGGCATTCTTGAAAGAAATCCTTCTTCTGAGCCAGTTCATCTGGGTTTCATAATCCCTAGAAGGGCTTTTAAAAGATTCAGATCCAAGTCTCTGTCTCCGATCCACTGACTCAATCAGAATTTCTGTGCCTTGCTTTGGAGGAGGAAGCGAGAGGTGAGCATTCCTGGCTAGTGTGACAGTTGCACACTGTATTGGACAATTGCACAGCCACAGCTGGGAACAAAGAAGGCAGAGAGGCAGCCTTGATCTGCCAGGGCTCCAGGTAACCCTTGATGGAAAAAGATGTGAACCAAAATAAAATTTTAAGGCTCACCCCCCCACCCACCTGCTGACTGAATGGTTCCTCCCAACCCCGTGGCCAAAGGAATATCCTAACACTAAATTGCCTGCCAGGAGGAGGGAGGTCAGACATGCCTCATCATGCCCCCCTCCCTTGGAGACGTCCTTTGTGACCCATTGACAGGCCTAAGGGTATGCAAGACAAACCTGCAGGTCCTCAATTTATGCAACAAATCTATGTCCAGTGGCTTATCTCTGATAACAGCTCCTTATGTTAAAACATTTCAAGCCTTTAGACAAGGCTTCATGTCTTTAACCAATTACAAGCCAAAGAATCTTTAAACCCACCTATAATCTGTAAGACTCTTCATCAAGATGGCCCACCTCTTCAGGCCAAACCAATGTATGCCTCCCACATATTGATTTATGACTTTACCTGTAACCTCTGTCTCCCTGAAATGTATAAAACCAAACTGTAACCCAGCCACAGCCAGTCCACGTGCTCAAGGCTTCTTGGGTGTGGCTCTGGGTCATGATCCTCAAATTTGGCTCAGAATAAACTTCTTTCAAATATTTCAGAGTTTGGATTTTTCCATCCACAGGGGGAAGTGGGAGATGATGTGAAATTTACTAAAAAACTCACCTAGCTCTTAGAATGGAGAAACCCACCCAGCTTGCTTAGAGTGGAGAAAGATACCCGGGCTTTCAGGAACCTGTTGCCTATTATCATCTAAGGACTAGGCTGAAGAGGCAGCAGAACTAGGTTCAAACCCTGATGCCATATGATAGCAGCTGTGTGACTACCAGCAAGGTTCTTAACCTCTCTGAAACTCAATTTCTTGATCTGCAGAATGCATATACTGATGTGCCCCTCATGGGGCACGAAGTTCAGAGAGATGATGTTATGTAGAAGTGAATCAGTAAAAGCTTATTAATATACGATGTTACTAGACTGTGAACTCCTTCAGGGCAGACACAACATGTGAGTATGTGAATTCTTTCCATTTCCTCCTCCCACGCTGAACAGGGCTTAAGCAGTTGCTGAACACTCGGATTTTGATGCTGCCAGGGCGTTGTGCCTTTCCTTGACTTTAAACTATTTTGCAAGTCTGGAAATTGTAGGTAACTGATAAAACACAAAATAACCCTTGTCTTCAGATACGCATATTTTTCCTGTTGTAGGTTCAGTGGACTCCGTCCCTCACTGTGTGGAAGGAGCCAGTTTTGCCTCCAGTTGTGGGTATTTCAGATCTGTGTCTGTTCTTTGGTCTGGTTGTAACATCTTACAACCATTGTCAATTTGCTAATTAATAACGAGTTAAATACAATCTTTAGCACAGGCTCATTTAACATCTGTATGCGAGTCCGGATTTTCCCCTTTTTGAGAAGTGTCTTTTAACATTGCTGTTACTCCTCTGCCAGAACAATGAGTTTTTGTAGCAGGCAGACCCTGTGTCTAAGTCTCCCTCTCAGGGCCAGACACTGCCCGGTGTAATTAGAATTAATTTCTTGCTTCCACACTTCTAGGAGACGGGGTTCAGATTCCTGTGCCATAGCTGGGGATGACACCGAGGAGGGCACTTCTCCCTGCGCTTCAGTTTCCCGGTCTGTGAAATGGGCTCATAACGCATCCCTGACCCCAGGGGCGGCCGCCGCAAGCCCGTGCCCTCGCCCGCTCCCTCCCTTTCTCGCCGGGGCCCCCGAGCGCGCGGGGGATCCCGAGGGCGGCCCCTTTCTGGGTAGGCGCCGGGCTGGCACATCGCCCCTCCGCCCCCGGGGTCTCCGGGCTCCTAGGGGTCCGCGGGGTGCTTAGGGGCCTCTGGAGGGGGCGGGTTCGCTCGGGCCAGAACGCCCGGAGCCGCCCAGGAATTTTGGCTGGGGCTGCGAGCATTTCCTCCCGGGCCGGGCCGGCGGGATCCGGGGAGGGCGGCCGCGGGCAGACGGCGCTGCGCTCGGCGGGCGGCACCATGCGGCGCCTGCTCTGCGCGATAGTCGGGCTCGCGCTGCTGCGCGCCGCGGGCGCCCTGGCCGGTGAGTGGGGCGCGGACGTGGGGCGCGAGCGAGGGCAGGGGACCCACAGCCGGGGGACCCGCGGATCGGGAGGTAGGAGAGAGAGAGACAGAGAGAGAAAGAGGGGTGGAGGGAAGGTGAGAGAGAGCTGGACACAGAGGCGAGATGGAGAGAGAGATGGAGAGAAAGGTGGGGAGAGAAAACAGAGACAGAGAGAAAAAAGGCAGAGAAATAAAGACAGAGGAACAGAAAGATAAAGGAGAGAGGAAAGAACCAAAAGGGAAAAGGAAAAAGGAGAGGCTAAGATGGAAAAAGGCTTTGGAGATAAACAAGGATGTGAACAAGGATAGAAAGAAAAAGGAATTTGAGAGACAAAAGAGAACAAGGGAAGAAAAAGAGTAGCTGAAATGGCAAAAGGAAGGAGGAGCGGAGAGAGAGGGAGAAAACAAACTCCGTGCCAGGGCTAGAGCTGGCGACAGAGAGGGAGCCAAGCATCTGGGGGCCGGAGGTCAAGTCTGCGGGCTGGGCCGCCCTGGAGGCCAGCAACGTCCCAGGGCTGCAGACGCCCTCGGGCCTGGCTCTATAGTGCATTGCTAGGAGGCTGAGCTGGGGTGGGGCGGGGGGAAGAAGGATCCAAGTTGGGCCCAGCACAGCTTTAGGGAGCTAGGCAGGTAGCCGGAGGAGAAAGGCCACCGCTTCACCTGTCAGGTAGCCTGCAGTGGTTCTGCAGCCGGGGTGAGGCCGCCAGCCTCCAGGTTCCCAGAGAGCTTCTCTGGGGGCCTGAGCTGCCTTGGGTGGAGGTGGGGGGATGTGAGAGAGAGGGCATCTGGGCACTCCACTAGCTGGCGTCCTTGCTTTGTGCTATCCCTTTCCTCCTCTTCCCAACTCCCACACCGGTAGCCTTAATATTGTCCCTGCACAGGTGAGGCTCAGAGACTGTGACTTTTGTCAGGTGACTTGCTAGGACTGTACGTTCCACCAGCCTGCATGTTGCACCGCACCTCACAGCTTGCAGCCCACATCCCTGTCTACCCAGGGAGGGGCTGTAGCTCATCCCAGTTGTCCAGGTGAGGGGACATGGTGCCAATGCAGAGCCCTGGCCAAGCATCAGGCCAGGAGGAGCCGAGAGAGAGGGAGAAAACAAACTCCACGCCAGGGCTAGAGCTGGCGACAGAAGAGGAGCCAAGCATCTGGGGGCAGGAGGTGCCTGCCAGGCCCTTGCCCCCACCTGGGCAGAAGTGCTCTGTGCCAAGATAGGAGCCCCCAGTCCCTCTCAGGGTCCAGTGAACTGTGGGAGTGAGCACTCAGACAAAGGATCTAGGCCACCCTGACCCTGGGGAGCCCCTGCCTGGGGTAAGTGGCCTCACCTCGCTGAGGCTGTTCCCTTCCGCATATCTGGGAGAGTGAGGCCCACCCATGGGGCTGGCTTCAGGGAATGGATGACAGAGGAGGTGCTCGGCAGGTAACACACGCCAACCCATATTTTGTTGGAGCCTGCTTTCTCCTTTAGCCACAACTGGTATTTAAAAGTTTAAACCCCCTTTCAAACCTTACATTTCTTTCTGATTATGCCTGTTCATTGCTACAGATTAAGAAGAAAAGGAGAAAGTGTAGATGTATTAATGTAATTTTATACTGATTTCACACATTTTTTGTACATAACCTTTCAGCTTTCAGACAATCTTCCATTTTTTTGACTTTTGATTATGAAAACTTTTGGGTACAAAAATAAAATATAAAATAATAGTATACAGAAATAGTAGAGTATAATGTACTGATCAACCCTGTTTCTGCAAGTAACAGTTCATGGCCAATCTTATTACATCTATAATCCCCAACTTCTCTCTTCTCCCCGGATTATTTTAAAGGAAATTCCAGGCATCATATATTTTTATCTATAAATATTCCCTGTGTACCTCTAAGAGATAAATAGTGCGTAACTGCAATGCCATTAACATACCCAAAAAATGGTGTGTGATTCAATGTCATCAAATATTCCAACCAGTGTTCACATTCCTTGATTGTGTTACATGTTTTTACAGTTCATTTGTTTGATACAAATAAGGTACATACATTGCATTTGGTCAATGAGTCTGTTGAGTCTCTTTAAATATGTAAGTTCGCTCACCTTTTTTTCCCTTAAAATTTATTTGTTGAAGAAACTAAGTTTGCCCTGTAAAGTTTTCCACATTTAGATTTTGCTAATTGCATCCCTTTTGCATCATTTAAATGTTCCTCTACCCCTTGGATTTTCTATAAACTGATAGCTAAATCTAGAAGCTTGATCAAATTCCAGTTAGATTTTCCTTTGCAAGAATGCTTTCTAGATAGTCTTTGTTATTTTAATTTCCATTCCTTTGATTACTACTGAAGTTGGACTTTTTCTTCATAGGCACATTGGTCATTTCTACTGTCTTATAAATTGTCTTAGACTTTTTCCATTGTGGTGTTGGGATTTTTCATATTGTTCTGTAAATGCTCTTCATATATGAAGTGAAGGAAACTTGTTTGTGTTACCTGTAGAGACCTTTTGTTAAAGTAAGGCTTCAGCTGAGTTCCTATTTTGCTGTTGGAGGATTTTGAAATCTAAGGGACTTCATTCTTTTAACTAGTGTAACCATTCTCATCCATGCCTCGGGTTCCAATGGGGAAGCTGTCATTGTCCAGCACTGTTCTAAGTCCCTGTGGACATCTGCCTTCCACTGGGATTCTGCTTTTGCCAGAGGGCTCTGTGAGGACCATGGTGTTTCTTCTCACAAAATGGATATGGGAGAGGGGGGAGGGAACTTCTCAAAGACAATTTGACCCAAGGTGCACATTTGGGCTCTTGTGGGCCTTGGGACAGTGGCAAGGGTGTCACATGTCACCACCACCTATTACTAGCTGTGTAATCTTAGGCATGCTACTGAACCTCTTTGCTCTTCAGTTTTCCAATCTGTGAAAAAAAAGGGACATACTGTCAGTAAGAATACTGACCTTAAGATAGAATTAAATGAAATGATTGCTGTAAGCACTGAACAAAAAGCTTGGCCCATGATAAGTGATCACAGATCAATGGTAGCTTGGAATATAGAGTATGGTTGTGCCCATTCTAAAGGTGAAGAAGCCAAGGATGCAGCAGGTGGGATTGGCATGTATCAGGGAACCAGAGAGTAGGTCAGGGCTGAGTCCCTGTGTTCCTGTTGGAGAAGCCCCCCAAACATTCTCTGGACACTTGCAGCATCTGACTCCCTACATGGGCTTGGTTCTGGAGCAGACGCCTCTCCATCTTGGGGAGACCTGTTCGAGAGATCTAGCAAAGAGCGCTAGCTTCCGTGTGGAGAGGTGGGGTCTTGGTTCGAGCTTCACTGACTGACTTGGTGCCTTCATCTTCCCAAGCAAATGTCCCTGTGTGGCATGTGCACATCGCTTGGCAGTTCCAAGGCGTTGCCAAGAGCGGGAGCAATACAGCCATCCTGCAAAGCAGCTGCAGCCCGGCAGATGCCTTGCACATGAGGGGAGGGAAGCCGAGAGAGGCAGAGGGCCCACAGTCGGAGAGACTGCATCTCCGACTTCCCACCTGCCTTCTTTCTGCAGCACTCGGAGAGACCTCTGTCCTTGATGGCTTTTTAGACCTTTTCAGCATCCTGAGGATTTGGGAGTGCTTTAGTACATCATAATTCAGTGGATTAAAAAACACAGTATTCCAAGATGGAAGTAATCTTGGGCCCCTGAGTGGCCTCAGGGAGCAGGGCTGCCTGCAGCACCACCGTCAGCCAGTCTACATCTGAATTGATACTGAGAGAACACGTGTGATTGAGGGGGCCTCTTCGTTACGGCAGCCTTGCTCGTATCCTAAGAAAAGTACTAACAGCCAGACGCTAGATGCATTGGAATCACATCGGTACAGTCTCAGAGTGATCAAAAGGCTGAAATCCAGATCTGGAAATTGACCAGAGACCAGGCGAGATAGGACACAACCTTCCCCAAAGAAAACAAAACAAAAATGTTCCTCATAATCCAAGCTCTCTCTCAGGGGGCTTGAGGGGTCGCTCCTCTGTTTCCGCCGAGTGGCTCCGCATTTTGAAGTTCTTCATCGAATCGTTTGGAAATCGTGTTCTGCTGCTTTAACAATAATCACAACCACGGATGGTTTTGAATGAATCATGAATCTTTATACAAATGTTGGATGTGGTAAAATTTATTATTCCATTATATTGGATGTGGTCAAATATAATTAACCCCCAAGTGGCCAGTGTTGCCGGTCAGAGCAGGGTGTGATTTTGACCGTGCAGAAGGTACAGGGACACTTGCATTCGCTGTTGAGAATAAGTTTGTCGTCACTAAGCGCAGAAATCATTTGAGTGGTGGGCGCTTTCTTACTGTTTGGGTCCCAGATATAAAAGGTCTCCCTGTAAGGCCTGAAAGTGGGAGGACAGGACCCAGTGGCCATCTTTTTTGGCCCAGCCCAGCCCTCCCCTGGGGCCTCTGGCTCCACTGCAGCCTGTTCTCACCAGCACAGGATGCCCCACCCATGGCCACCATCCAGGGTGCACATCAGGCCTGGAGCAGGAGCCGGGCCAGAGAAAACAACCCAGCATCCAAGGAGGTCCGTTTCCCAGCTGGCAGGGGCAGGGAGGGCGGGAGGGAAGGAAGGAAGGGAGTGGAACCACAGCCTTGGCCGTTCAGGATTGATCAGCCTTTGCCACTCCTCTGGTTTGAGCCTCCTGGCAGCCCCTGTGTGTGTGTGTTGTTGTGTGTGTGTGTGTGCGTGCGCGTGCATGTGTGTGCAGGCACTCAGTTCTTGCCTTGCTGGAGCTTCTGGTCCAAGAAACTGCTTCTCCTTCACTCACCCCAGTGCTGTCCTTGTAGCTAAGCTTTGAGGCCTCTCAGCTGGCTTGGAAAGACAGAGAAGAATTATGGGTGAGTGACCTCGGCGCCACAGGGCCTCAGGCTGACCCCACCCCATTTCACAGAGGAGGCGGCAGAGGCTCCAGGAGGAGAAAGCTTCTCACGATCCCACAACAATAAGTGGCCACGCCAGGCTGAGACTGGGGTCTGCCGTGAGCTGAGCGTGGTGAGGACCCCGTGCAGGAGGGAGCAGGTGGGGCGGGGGTGTTAGTCCTTGCTCTGAGCTTTCTTTCTCCGTTGGAGGCCCCGATGAGTTCATGAACAGTTGTGGCAGTTGCACAGAGCATGGATTTGTCCAGATGTGAGGGATTAGTGCTGAACTGTGTAGAAAGCGACCTCAGCCCGGGCTTTTCCCAGGAGGGGTTCCGGAGCCAAGTTAGACCTCATCACAGACACGCTGGGAACAGGGTGTTGTGGGCCAGCGGGGAGGAGCAGATCCGTAGCGTGAGTCCTAAAGCAGCCAGATTCCCTCTTGGCTCGTGTTGACTCTTGGCCTAAGCCTAGGGGACGTGCATGCGGGAAGAGGGTTAGGGTCTGGGAGAGGGCAGGGGAAGCTCAGGGGAAAGACTTGGCCACAGACCCACTGAGGATAAGCCCCTCTTCCCAGGACAGCCGCCTGTGGTGAGAACAGCTCTTCTGGCCTTTCCTCCCCAGGCTGAGCAGCCCGGTTTCAGTGGAGACAAGCGAACTTGGAGTCCCTTTACCAGAGCCACCTCCAGAACTGTTCCCGCCTCTAAAGAGCATCCTCAGGATGTGTGGCCGGAGTGGAATGCAGCCCCCTACCCTCTGGGGTCTCTCCTCACCCGCCTCTCGCCCTGAACACTTTACATGGTTGCATGCAGCCCACGATAGCTTTTGCTCTTTGCTGACAACCCCATCCGACAATTGGCTTTTGTTATGGGACATTTCAAACCACATACACAAAGGCAGAGAGAGCAGCTGAATGCACCCTGAGCACGCATCACCCAGCTTCCACAGGGATCAACTCTTGGCCAATCTTGTTTGCCTCATAGCCCACCCATGCCTCTCCCCAACCCCACCCAGGCCTGGATTGCTCTGAAGTAAATCCAAGAGCTCATAGCATTTCATCTGTAAATGTTTCAGTATGGGTCTCTAAGAGACTCGCTTTTTAAAAAGCAGCCAAAGTGCCATTAGAATGTCCCCCCTCCCCCAGATTCAGCAGTAGCACCATTAACCTTTGAAGAGGCTTTGCTAAGCTCAATGGAGGGAAATAATGCAAAAGAGAATTTTAAAAACAAATTGTTCTCCACCAAGATGCTTAGAAATGAAGGTTTTGTCCCTGGTCTTGGTTCTTGTCTCTGAAAGCTTCCAGATAGAATCAGATTCAGAAAATCTTAGGGCAGGAAGAGCCCAGCAGAGCCCTAGAAGGCCACTTGCTGAGATGGGGCCAGGAGAAGGTCAGGGTGCTTGGTGTCCAGCCATTTGCTGACAGTATGACCTTGGGCGAGGTCACACCACCACTGGCAATGTGGCTCACCATCCCTGTCCCACTCCAGGACCTGCCCACCTTGATGTTGTCACTGTCTGCAGCTGCTCCTCCTCTAAAAGCTAAAATTGCAATGTCCCTCACAACTCGTCCCTCCTGTCCCTCCTGTGACTTCATCGAAACCTCCAGTCCCTTCAGCCCCCCTTTTCTTGGCCTCTTCTCCTTCATCCCAGCTACACCCCAGAGCCCTTCCCTGTGCCCTTTGCTGGTCACATCTCAGCTCCCTGGCCCCTCGCCCCACCACACTCATCCGCAGACTCCCAGGGTCAGCCCTACCCAGCAGTCTGTCTTCCTGGCTTTGCACCTGATGGCGGACCACAGCTGGCAGAGGCCCGGCGCATTCAGGGTTCCTCACCGATGCTGCTCATACTGCATGGCCCTCCCGCATGGTCTCCCTCGTTCTTCACATCCCCTTTTGAAACCCTGTCTGTATTCAAGCCCCTCACCCAGTGGTGCACCAACAGACTGGCACTCAAAAAGAATGTGTTTGCTGATTTCCATGGTGTAAATGTTCTTACGATGGCCACCACTTTAATGGCCAAGTTTGTTTTTTTTTTTTTTTGGAGACAGAGTCTCACTCTGTTGCCCTGGCTAGAAGTGCCATGGTGTCAGCCTAGCTCACAGTAACCTCAAACTCCTGGGCTCAAGCGATCCTTCTGCCTCAACCTCCCAAGTAGCTGGGACTACAGGCATGCACCACTATGCCCGGCTAATTTTTTCTCTATATTTTTAGTTGGCCAATTAATTTCTTTCTATTTTTTTAGTAGAGATGGGGGAGGGGGGTCTCACTCTTGCTCAGGGTGGTTTCGAACTCCTGACCTTGAGCAATCCACCCGCCTCGGCCTCCCAGAGGCTAGTATTATAGGCGTGAGCCGCCGCGCCCAGCCTAATGGCCAAGTTTAACAACCACTCACAGAATTCCTGCAAACTTAACAACCAGCTGTCCTCCCCACTTGAATTTCAGCAGGTGCCTCCCTCTTACTTTACCGAGGGAATAGAGGCCGTCTGGTGGGAGCTCACTCAGCTCTTTGGCAGCTAAGTACAGGTGTGTCTTGGCCTGTTTTTGCTGCATTCCCTTCCTTTCTTCCATGGGTTGCCCAGCCCTCTGGATCCCAGACCTCCCATCGGTTCAGGAAATGCATTCCTTCCTTCTCCTGTCTCCTTCCTGTCCCTCAGGCTGGAAGCATGGTCATGTTTTCCAATGCTCACAAGACCGAAAGGACAACAGTGAACACTTGTCTAGACTTGTGATCTGTCCCTTTCCTTCACAGCCAAGCTTGGTGAAACAGTTCTCCAGGTTCAAGTGTCCACCCCCTGACCTGGCCTTCCCTTCTCATCCCACTGCAATCTAGACTCTGCTTTGCCCCCAACACTCGGCTAAAAGTGCCAAGGGTGACAGTCAGCAGGGCCTTTCCTGGCATTCCGCTTTTCTGGTCCTTACCTTGCTAGCCCTCCCTGCTGCGTTAGGCCATACTGACTTTTTCATGCTCGGTAGGATCTGTAAAGCTCCCGGCTTCTCTTGACATTTGGGGCAGCACCCTCCTTGCTGAGCGTCAGCATTCTCCAGGGCTTCAGCCAACTCTGGAACCCCACAGGCATCTCAGAGTTACCAGCTTGAAACTCGGCGACTTCTGGTGTGGGGGCGATGGTGCCAGGAAGGACTAGTGTTGAGGAGAAAAATAAGGAATCAAGGGTTGAGTGGGTTAAACCTCAGATCCTCAGCTCACGGGTGGTGTGACCTCAGACACATCATTTCAGCCCTCTGTGCGTCAGTTTCCATGTGTCAATTGCGGATAACAGGTGGTCGGAGAGGTTAACACCTGTGCTCGGCACACGGTGCGTGGTGAGCACTCAGATCCAGTGTCGGCTACACTCGCTGGTGCCGATGCCGGCCTATTGCCACTCATTTTCCTTTCTCTTCCTCCAGCTGCTGCCTCTGTTCCTCACTTCTCACCCTGAATACTGCAGCGACCTCCTGCCTTCAAAGACACGTCTCTCCAATCCATTTTCTATAGTTAAAAAATCCACCTTTGACTCTGTGACTCTTCTGTTAAACCCCGAAACAAGCGTGGGAGCTGGTCTATTAAGGCCTCTGGCTAAAGCTCTGCCCCCTTGGCTTCAGCTCCAGGGTGCCCCTCGTCAAGTTCTCCCCGCCCACCCTGTGTGTTCAGCTACTGCAGGCTCCCCGTGGGGTTTCTGCACCCCAAGCCATGCTCGTCCACACCACTATCTTTGCCAGTGCCCTTCCCCCAGTGGCGTCTTGCCTCCTGTCCTGCTTGTCCCAGTCCAGGCCTCGCCTCCTTGAGGAAGCCCACCAGGGTCCGCAGATGAGCGTGGTCACAGAGACGAGTGAGGGACCGAGGTGGCCACAGTTTGCACACAGACCCAAACCCCAGCCTTCCTCTGCTCACCCTTGCGGTTGCCGGCTGGCCCCCCACCACCCGCCTCGGCCTCCCAGAGGCTAGGATTACAGGCGGAGCTCAGTGTTTTGCAAGAGTCTCTGGTGTTACAGGAAAACCGAGGCCCCGCACTGACAAGACTTGTTTTCCCGCAGCTGCAGAACCCTTCAGCCCCTCCCGAGGAGGCCCAGCTCAGAACACAGGATGTGACAGGCACGGGGCTGTCCAAGGCCGTCTGGACGTCATGGAGGAGGTAATAGGGTGGTTTGCGAGGACGTGTGGCTTCACGGGGTGCAAGTACAGGCTTTCTTTGGAGTGTCAGGAAATCCAGGCCAATCCTGCCCTGTGGTCACCAGGTTAAACATGCCCCTGCCCCATCTGTGCTGTTGGCTGATCGGCCCCCAACAGACCCTCCCTCCCCCGGGGCCTGGCTTACACCTCACCACCACTGACCCTGGAGATCTCCACGTAATTACCAGCTGGGAAGGTGGAAATTCATTTGCTGTGTTTTGTTATATAGCCTTGGTTCCTACCCGCAGCCCAAAAATTCGTGTAGGGGGAAAAATTACATCTTTATTGTCACAAGCTTAAAAAATGGGAGTGCTAAATTTCACTGAAATCTATTGACTCATCATAAATACAGACAGCAAACCATAGTATTAATAGTTCTGTGACTTTGTCATCAATAGACATTATAGATAATTTCATCCTGTCCTAGTTGTTATATTTCCATGTATCATTTATACTCATCATGTCAAAATTTCAGTAGTTGTTAGGTCTGATGTTAGATCACATGGTTTGGTGGGTTAATAAATACATACATTCTTATATCAAAAATTTAATTTTTTTTTTGAGACAGAGTCTCACTCTGTTGCCTGGGCTAGAGTGCTGTGGCGTCAGCCTAGCTCACAGCAACCTCAAACTCCTGGGCTCAGGTGATCCTTCTGCCTCAGCCTCCTGAGTAGCTGAAACTACAGCATGCACCACCATGCCCAGCTATTTTTTTCTATATATTTTT
>CAUYRT010037960.1:0-12972 GCA_963574885.1 Lepilemur ruficaudatus | reverse complement strand
AAATTCAATAAAAATGCAGTATTAGAAAAATGAAATTTTAAAAAATAGACATACAAAATATGAACCCCAATTGTTTTATTATTAGATTGAACAGACCTACAATTGCTGTATCAAACTTCTACAAAAGATTCTAAATACTTTTTCTAATTTCTGCACTTATATTGTCATGGAAGAATAACAAGCAGATCTTAGCTAGTACCAGTGCACAAGCCATTCACTCTCCTTAGACTGTCAAAGCAGCATTAACAGTACAACATAACTTTTTGTTAGATTTTGGAATTTGTAAATCTTTATACATAATTTTTGGTTTGGTGAATAGAGTTATAATTTATAAAAACTTGCAAGCAGTTGTTACTTTACTTGGAATCTATTTAGATTGAAATAAACATTTCATATATGTAACTAGTTTTTGGACCCAGCTTCTGATGGAGACCTTAATTCTATGTAATCAAGAACTCTTCCACTGCCTTTATTTGCTTTTTGTGATTCTCTCAAAGACGGAAGAGAGTTTTTGTCTAAGGCCACAATTTTATTTGTATATCTCTATCCAAGGCAATGTCTACTATAGCAAATCAGTATACCACACTATTAGAATTATTTCAATTATAAGCTTTGAAGCAATTAGGATATATCCAAAGATTTTAAATGTGCACAGTGTTAACACAGATGTCAACAAAATATAAAACTGATTTTACAAATCTTGGATGAATTGAATGGTTTTGATGACATTTATTTTAAGCTTGTATGTTTCAAAGCTAGTAATGCATATTTTGTTAGTAACAAGTATACCACATTTAGATTGCTAATCTCAAATTTAAAACACTCCACTGTAAGATTTGAAAACAGCCATTTCATTACAAATCAATGTCCTAAATATCCTAGGTAGTACACTGAGTACATTGTGACAGCATAAATTAAAAATGTTCACCTTCTCTTTAAACAGTCAAATCTTTCACTGATTTATTGCAATTATTTTTGCCTGTGAATGACTATTTGGTTATATTTGATATTTTCAAAATACATATTGAACAACATTGGGAGGTGGGTAGTTAATACAATTGTGATTACTAACGCAAGTTAGTTTATTAAGGTAAACTGTTATCTTAGAAACATTTTCCTTATTAACATACTAAATTCAATTACACTTTAAAATTACTTACCATATAAAAAGCTGTGTAGTCTTCCTTTGAGTATATTCTAAGTGGTGTTCAGGAGACCCTAAAATTGGCTTCTGACGTGGTTGAAAGTTTTGTCATAACTGCTGGCAGCTGGGGATGTCTTTCTCTATCTAAACTGTCATAGTTATAAAATCTATACCTAGGACTCTATTTAAATTGTGATAAATGTTTCACCTATTTAGACAAGATTGTCTATTATGGCAGATATCATTTTAGTATATGCATTTTACTTGGTTGAATAGTACACAATGTTAATCTCAATCTAAGATAAATTTTCCATCATTACATCCTATTTTCTCTGATTGCTTTTACAGAAGTAATTCAATGTATACATAATATAATTTTAGTCTTCTTTTTATATTTCTCTCTTTTTTATCCTTATATGCTCAAAACAGACAATGGTCGCAATGTCAAAGGTAATGTACAAACTCATTTCACCATCTGATGGTCAAAGCGCCCCTTTACTCGGCATGTTAACTTGCCTGCTGTATGCCCTGTTCAATGCAACATCTTCATGCTGCCCTTAGCTAGTCCAGGTGCCTGGTGGAGACATCATGGCTTGGTTTTGCTGAGACATTGCTACTTTCACAGCTGCATCACCAAAATGATTACAAACTCCTTTTTCCTGCAAGACGTGTAAGCCTAGGTTGACAAGGAACACTTCCTAAATATCTACATCATTTGGAAAGAAACAAATATCAACCTAAATATATTCTACTGTGAAAGAGGCACATAAGCCTATTTCAGAAAAAAAAAACCATTTTGAGTACAAGATTAAATAAAATAAGCAAAGTGCTACATTACAGCATCACTTCACTTGTTCCTCTTTTGTTTCCTTAAAACTAGTTTCACGTTCCTGGATGGCAGGGGGTATGGTTTTAAGCTTACTGTAGTAGTAAACTGTACTTGCATGATAGTCATTTTCTATTTTTCTATATTATATTTCAATCATTTTAATTGTGTTCTATATTATTCTGAAATCACTGGCATGACCTACAGCTACCATAGGGTAATGTCTAACTGGGCACAATACTCTGGATAAATTCGGATTGGGCTAAAAATTGGAAATTCACTTCTGTTTTCTACTATGTGGTAGTAGATACAAGGATCACAAAATATGATAATCATATTATTCTCATCAAATTGAAAACTATTGGGCTTGGTCTTTTCCCATAGGCCATGCATGCTGCTGTGGGTGTGCAAATGGTAACAGTGACTCATTTTGTGCATGTGTGTTGCATGAACACGTCTCCACCAGTAACCATCAGTATTTAGAATTCACTGTTTTGGCCTCTTCTGTATGTCACTGGTACTCTGACTGCTGTGTAGTTTTGTATATTGATGTCTCAATTGCTACTAATTAATTCAGAGCTGGCGATGGTTATGAATTAATAGTACTAGAAACTAAAGACGTTTTCTTGTCAGCAGCCCAGAGTAATTTGAAAATGAAGGAAATTATGGCAGTTTCCCCCTAACCTCACACCAACACCCTGACTTTTTTTTTGTTAAGCATTTCAAAAAAGGTCTGTGCAGGTAACCCCCATTATTATTATTATTGTTATTTTTTGCCTGTCCACTGTGATGTCCAAAAGGGAGTAAATTAGTGTCAGCTGTGGGTGGTGGTTTGCATTGACATAATTCAGAATGTAATCTCAAGAAACAGAATACAGATGGTTCTTGCCAACTGGCTTTAGGATTTAACAATTAACAGTAAATTAGTAGACATTAATTTTCCAGTGACTTTTTTCCAAGGAGACTTTAATTTTTTTCAATAAATAGAAAATTGGGTTTGCCTATCTACCAAGCCAGTGGTTCGCATATTTGTCAAACTACAGTAACTTTATTTTAGTCTCATAAACTAATCCATTTAATCTCCAACACCTTTTTTTAACCCCCTCATTTGTTAATAGCAGTAGTCTTTAAAAATTTTCTCTATTACTTATATAGATCTCAGATTATACATCAATTTTATAATCACAATTCAAAGTATATAGTAGGATCATCAAAATCAGAATTTGTAATTAAGTATCTCTAAAACATTGTAGAAAGTTTTCACATATTAATATTTATGAAGTTTATTCCCAAATTGGGGGAAAAAATTGCAAATTTGATAAAGTTTCATGTAAATATGCACTCCAAAGTTTTTGGGTTTTTTTTCAGGCTCTGGTTTTAAAAACTGTTAAAGTTTAAGTATCTGCCTTTTAAGATTTTCACAGAGCAATTAATACGCTAAAAAACATAGGACAATATATTAATTATACTTTTAAAATATTTCTGGCTTTGCTTCTAAACCAGTTTTCACAAAAGATTAAAAAATAAAAGATTTCTATCCTGCTTTGTGTGCAAAATGCATAATTACAGTTAATTATTTCAATACCTAACTCAACCAAAAAATAATTTCTTTACCAAAATAAGAAAAATAATTTAGGAATGCCTTTGGAAGTTCTTCAAGATCATCTGGTTTATTACCGTCAGGTGAGGTGCTGGCGTAAATCCCTTGCACAGGTGGTACAGGCATCTTGATCTCCAGAGGAGGCCGTTCTTTAACTTTCTTGGGAAGTCTGTTTTAGTGCCTGTTACACAAAGAGCTAACCTAAATCCTTCTTGCTGAAATGTAATTTTCTTTCCCTTCATCTATCTCCAGTGGACAGAGATATTAGCTGGCTACTGCTAATCTTGGTGTAATATCACAGTAAAAACACAGTAAATTGGTACTCAATCTTTTCTTCTAAAACTAAATAATTTCCTCTTGATCTTCTTAGGATCAATTTTGCTTCCCTTTAATAAATTTCCTTAGTACTCTCTTAAAATAACACTTCAGAGTTCCTTTTATTAAGTATAACCCATCACCAAAGAGAGGAAAATTATTTCAAATACATAGCATATTCTGTATATACATATGTATGCATTGTAATTTTTAAGTTTCTCCAATATGTGAGGGGGGATCTAATCCTACCTCAATTATTCATAAACTAATTTTCACATAAAACTTAATTTTTACTCTGCCTATTCTGCTTTCCAAGTTTTATCAATAAAAAGTTACCCCACTTACTCCACTTAGTAAATAAGTCATCGATACAATTTTGCCACCTCCTTATAATCTCAAGTAACTCTGCAGCCCTCTGGCATTGAGATGTTCATTTTTCAACTTGTCTAAGAATGTGTCATATAAGTTAGAAACAAAACTATTCTCAAGATTTGTTACAGCTTTCACTTCCTCTCTAGCCATGAAAACTGTTGGACTCATAAAGGAAATAAATTGATCTGATGCAACTTGTTTCTTATAAGCTACACTGGCCATTACCCAGCATCTTGTGGTCTTATAAGATTTGAAAATTGATTTTCAACGGTGACAATTTTTTCTCCGTAAATTATATGTCATGTACTGAAACAGTGTAGATATTGAATACAAATATGATCACTTCTGATATTTGTAAATGTTAGACTGGTTGTGTTATGCTTATTGATGGTGTTGTTTTACAAAGTTTAATTACCAAACACTGCATTTTCATTTTCTTTAATGTTAAAGCACTTCAGCAATTTGGGTTTTATTCAACTTTCACCAAATAAACCTAGTCCCCTGAGAAATAATGTACAAAGACTGATGATTGAAAAACAACCTTAGTCCTTTTGATTTCCTTCTTTCCTATTTCATTTGGCTCTCAAAAACAGTGATTTTTTTTTTAAAAAAAAAAGCATTATTTTAAAAAATTTTATCAGATGTCCTTAGCTACATTTCCAGCACCACCTAAAAAAGGATATATTCTCCTTTAACATCTCATAACTCATGATAAATTTAAATAGCCTCATCATATAAAATTTAAATATCTTTAATCTAAAATTCTTCCCAGTTATTGCTTTAGCCTCTAGCCTGATGTCTAAATGTAGAGTATGCATTTGTAGCTGGAAACTGGCCTACTTTCTATTTAATCAGACACTTGTAATGTATTAAAGCTTTACCCAGCTGTTGGTTTAGTCTACTTGGTCACCTGTTTTCCATCTTCTCCTAATATACTGAAAAATTTAATCTGGTCATCCATCTTGCAAATACTTTTCTAAAGAGCATCAAGTCCTCCTATATACTTTTTGGTTTTACATTTCTTTCTAGTGAATCTATTTTTCCTTTTACTTCTACCCGTTCATTTTCTTTAAATTTATTTACCTTGTTTTCCAGGTTATTCTTCTTTCTTTCATTAGAATCCTTAATCCCATCTGTTCATGATCACTCTCAGTGAGGCTGCCTTTCACCTTTAAAACCTCAACCCACGCCTCTCTGAATATAAACCTAGGAGGTAGGAAACCCTGTATTCTGATTTCTAGTCTTTGATTCTTATTTCCTTTTGGCCTCATAGCCTGTCTGCTTGGGTTTATAGTTGGTGAAATAAGGTATTGTTAATATCTACATTAGTTAAAATGTTGGCATTTTTTTCATTAGAATTTAGAAGGGTTCAGAGGAACCTAAGCCAATACTGATCATCTTGCAGACTCTAAAAGACTTCTGCATATATACATATGCTTTAAAATCAGTAGAAAGAAGCATAATGATCTTTGTTATATGGGATGAGATAAACTGTAAATGCCTTATCCACGTAGCATGCTTAAGTTATTTTAAGTAATATTTTAAGTTTTGCTGAATTCATTAAATGTGTAGATTTAAAAGAAAATCTAGATTAACTCTTTAAGACTAAAAGCCTAAAAAGAAAACAGAATAGAGTAACTGTTTAGAAGGTTTTTCCACCAGAAAATAAGAGAAACTAAAATAGAGACTGCAATGAAGTTGCAAATTCTGGGGCCAAATCTGAGTGTACCATTTTATCAGCCAGTTTCTCAACTCCATCAGATGCAATGTCACTTCTTTCAACAAATATTTTGTTGTACTCATTTTACTATCCTAAAATTAAATTCAGAGATCATTTTACTATTTTAAAATATCAACATGGTTCCCTAACTGTACTATAAAGGAGAAATAAAAGGAAACCAGTTTATAATAAAATGATATTTATATCATTGTTAGTGTTCAAATATAACTACACTAGAAGACATAATGCAATAATCAGACATATTTGGCTTTAAAACATTAAGGACATGAGAAAACAATTTATACAGGTCCCAGATAATACAGCAGAGCAGGAGTATGGATGGACAACAAAGTAAAAACCACCACTGGGGTCAATAATAATAGATCAGACTTACTTATACATGGATTTTAAAATGAGAAATAGCCAAAATTAAATTATGTATAATATACCAAGAAAAACTTAGAAAATGAGAAAATATAATATTCTCACAAATGAACCGGCCCTTGCTTTTAACTGTAGTGTCAAAACAATACCCTTTGTGAAATAAATAAATAAAATAATAGAATAAAATGATACCCTATGTGATAAAATGCAATGGTAATGAATTGCACAGAAGAAAGAAATCCCACCAGATGTCAGGGCATATATTCATTCTCTGATACTTAAAAGAGACCTTGCAACCCATATGCCTCGTTAAGTAATGGGAGCTAGAAGATGAATGGCAAAAGGAATGGCAATGAAGACATTATAGAGGAGTTATGGCAGATCTCTAGGGAGTTATTAGAAGGAGATTGAAAACCAACACAACAGGCAACCCCAAGACAAGTAAATAATTTCAAGTGTTTAGTTTTTAATTCATAAATTCCTTTTCATTGTACCACACATCCTTTTACGTATATAAGAGGATAATGATACGAAATATTTTTGGAAGAATTTTTATTAATGATTTTAATGTGATTTCTGTAATTCTCTGCAAATTTAATAACATTTGGCCTCAACACTGATAAGGAAGACTCAAATCTCTTTAGCTTACATACTGCACATGACAGCTACAAACAAACACAGATTGTAACCTGAACTCTGAAATTTTGTATTGGCCACTCAAGTGCTATAAAGAGTGTAGCTCTAACTGACATAACTTTCCAGAATGGTGGTGAACTTTTGATAAAATTCTGAACGAAACGATGTATAATCTTCCCTCCACATGGTAGTTGTAGCTCTGGAAATCTCAAGGGATATTAAAATCATGTAAAAAGCACATTGTGTTGTTTGTGAGACAGGTTCAAGGTTCAGGTCATTATAAACAGGCTTTTTACCTATGTAAATGCCATTGGGACACATGGGACAATTTTTCAAGGTGAGAAAATAGTGGCACTCAAATGCCTCCGTCATTGTGGCAACCAAAAACGTCCCCACAAATGTCCCCTAGGGGGAAGCACTGCCATAGTTGAGACTGCTTGTAAGTGTAGGCAATTCAGTGGAGTTATTTGGAACTGGTCACAAGGAAACTAAAGTACATTAACAGTGTCTTTCTAAGTCTATTAACATCATAAATGATCTATGTTTTTACTCAAGATTTTAAACAACTCATTTGACAATTTGCTACAGAAATCCAACATAGAGAAGGATGATATAGAAAGGGGATTCAAAGATGGGATTAAAGGTTTTAAATATAGTTTAGCTATATATCTGAGCTCCACTATCTATAATCTCTTGCCAATATCCATGTATGCAGTTACCCCTAAGAAGTGAAAATATGGCATTAGAGTTGGGGGAAAGGCACTATCTAAGAAGTCTTAAGTCCAACCATAATTTATAAATTTTAAATATTAAGATATAAGCCTGGAATGTGGCCATAGAATGCTTCAAAAAGAGAAACCTATCTGAAGGCTAGATCAATTTGGTGTCACTTTGGCTCTTCTTGCTATACTCGTATCAATAGAAAAAAGAGTGAGAAGAAATGAGAACATAAATGAAAATAAATACCCAAAAAGCTCAATGACATTTTTCACCTAGATAGACTTGGTTACCATCATGATAAAACTCAGGGAATAAACAGAAAAGCAGCTCATGAAACACAGTATTTGTTAAAGACATGAACTTTTTCTTAAAATTACTTTAAACCTTTATAATAAACAAATGTAAACTTTTATAGACAAATACGGTATGATTTTCCATAGGGAAATGCAGTAGCAATGCACAAAATGATGGGTATTGTTTTCTTAGCATCATCTTTGACCTGAGTTGATTGATTGTATGGTCCAAAATATACAATCTATAAGTCTAATAAGTCTAATTTTAAAGTATTTATAGCTTGCTTGGTACTTAAAGTACATTTTGGTCCCTAAAAATGTATTAATTTCATTTTGAACAGGGGAAAAAATAACATAAGGCAAAATGTGCTAACAGTTTCATTCGTGCAATTTGTATGTTTTAACCACTCTCTGGGGCACAAAGATAATGACTGTATAACAATAGCAGGCTCAAGATTTTTATAAAATTCTTCTTGATGTTAATTTTTAAGAGCTAAATAATGGTATAAGTAATATCGCCCATTGCACAAGAAACTCCTTGGACCGTTTTCTGACTCTCCATAAGCAACGGACAATAGATTCATCTCAAAAGATGTAGCTAATCAGCCTACTCACCCTCAGCAAGAGAACCAGAAGTCTTGCCACCTTGCCAAATAATCTGTGTAGGAAAGGAATGCAAGAAGTGAACAGATTCTACCAACCCCAGACATGTCCTATTTTTAATACCTAGCTGTGGTCACTTCTTCTACTGTGAGTTATCTTTGCCAGAGCATTCTTCTTGTACGGTTTTAAAGTAGCTTTTCTTCTTCTCAGAAAGTGGCCAGTCTTAAATCTAAATAAAATAAGAAAAGAAAGTAAAATTTCAAAACTCCACACAGGGTTCTACAGTTTTAATAGAGTACACACACACACACACACACACACACACAAAATGGCCTTTTGCCCTTCTCAGCTTTATCTGTAATTCCTTCACTTGAGCTTCACTCCTCTAAAAGCTCTGTGGAGCATCTCACACAGGTAGTGCAAGCATATGAAGAACCTAGCTGGCTTGTCACTTCTCAGTGATGACACAGAGAGAGGAGTAACACAAATTGGAACAGGGTGAAAAACCCATTCAGAAGTTTCATGGCTAAAAGATTTTAACCATACGTAAGTCGTTCCTTGGATAATTTCCACATTATAAAATTAAATTCATGAGAAACTTTGAAGATAGAATTTGACCAATAATAGGAAGTAAAGTTTTGACTCTATCCCAGCCTTTAATAAGCCAATTAACAGCTAAAGCTGCCATTTTCTCTCTGGGTGCACAGCTAGGATACTCACATGCCACTCTGTGTGGCAGAAAGTGACCACAAGCCCTGTGTTCAGTTATCAGCTGGCTGCATTTAGTCACACCTGAATCAGGGTCACATTGGTCATGGATCATTAGCAGGGCATTCAGAACCATCTCTTTCTTCTATTTCTTCTTACATTACTCTTACAAATACTTTCCAATTTTTTTAGGGCCCTTTAATCATATCAAGTCAAGCCTCCTGGGATCTACGTCAGATTCAAACCTCAACAAATACAGCACCATTAACAAGATTCCACAGCTCACTCTGAATTTTTCAGATGTCAAAACTGAGAAAAAGAGTACATCTCCTCCTTCTTCAGATAAAACTATTATTGCACCCAAGGTTAAGGATCGAACACACAATGTGACAGAAAAAGTTACCCAGGTAGGACACGATTTTCCTATCGATTTCAACTGTTTTTGAGGTTGTTTTCTGCACTATAAAACACATCCTTTTTCTTTTAAATTACCATCAAATAGAGTAAGCACTTATTTGCGCTCCTATTTATCTTGAGATGTCGAGTGACTCTCTAATGTAACAGATTCGTAAAGCTATATACTGTGATTTTATCTATTACAAGACTAAGCAAAAGTGGGCTAACTTGGTACTGTTGTTCCTGTTGTAGAGCTTGTTAACCTGCTATTCATCATGTTTGGACACTTACTGTTTTGCTGCCAACTTTCACGTTATTAAAGCATGTTTTTTTAATGTAATGGATGTGTCTATTGAAGCTTTAGGGAGGAATTGGGATTTACTTTTAACCGTGGTCTCCCTTTTTGCACTCACTCTACTAAATAGAGTCATATCTAAGTCGGTTGACTTGGGGAAAAGAGCTGCTGAGATGATGAAAAGTCAGAGTGAAACAATACATTTCACCAGAACAATATCTTACTGTTTTCAGATAAATACTGCAACTTGAACCAGGGTAAAAAGTTACTGTATAGCAGGAGTCCTGCTTCAAAGAGTAGATAAAAATGATTTCTACTTACTATATCAAAATACCGACGAAGCAGTGTCTAGCTTTTGCTTACAGTGCACTTAGGTTGCTGGGAATTCATGACTCTAAAATTTGTCAAGTAAGCAGTTCTTTTACAAACAATTGACTTAGTATATTTGCTTAGCAAATCTTTGTATAAACCGTCCACAATATAAAGGAAAACTTGACCCCAATTTCTAACCTAAGCTTTGGAGATTTTAAATTAATAAAGTTTTCCTGTAATTATAATCACTACAAACAACACAATAGTACTGTTTTTTAAAAAACCTTTTCGTATGAGCTGAAATAGCTAGGAAAAGACCATGAATAAGTTATAAACAGAACTGTGTAGCCTATGTTTGAGATGAGAAATTATACATGCCATTCTTGAGAGCATCCTTTCTATACAGTTTAATATTTATGCAGTAATGAGGCTTTCTACTCTTCGCATTTCACTTTTCTTACCTTATATTTAGTATAATGGGTATAATATTGGTAGATGAAGAGTCGACTGTTATGCATGTTGTATTAACGTCATTTTGGGAGCTTTGAATTTTACTTGCAATAGTTTTTACCTTAAAAATTCTGTTATTTAGAGATACTAACCACTACATAGAAATTAAGAGGCTAAAGAAGAAGCAGAAGAGAAATTAGAAATATTAGTGCCAGGGCCCTGCAAGTAGCATAAGGGAGTACACAGTGGGAGCAGTGGGGACTGTGGCAAACTGTGAAGTGCAGTCCCTTCCAGAGCAGACAGCTGCCACTCAGCTCGAGCCAGTTGTGGTCAGGCAGATATTTTTGACCAACGAATATTTCCAAACCTTCCACTTTTAGAAAAGAAACTGGAAATCCAGAATTCAAGATAAACTTTTCATTTCTAAAAGTTGACAGACTAAAAAATGCTTTTGAACTCTTTTTTAGACTGAGCAAGACACACCTGAAGGCCTGTGGGCAGCCAAGTGTGATTTGGGCAAAGCTTTTATGTACTTGGGCGACCAGAGGGGCCACCCTATCCTGCCACATTCAGCACAGCCACTGTGCCAGGAGAGAGTGATACCCACGTGGATCTGAGGTGCCACCTGCTCTGGGGGCTTTCTGAGCCTAGCGGCACAGGAGACACATATTAAATGGCCGTAATGAAATGCGTGTTAATAAAGAATATAGAAGCACAGGTTAGGGAGAAAGTAATTATGTTTTAAGGGGAATGTTTTCAGAAAAAAACAGAGATAGGATAAGACACTTAAGTTGGACCCAGAAGCTCACTTATCAAACTCAGTAGTAAGTAATATTTAAAAACATAAGTGAGAGTCAAATTGGCTTGTGTCTTAATTCTGGCTAAGTCATTTATTGTATGCCATGAAGACAAGTGGCATTTACTGTGTGACATTGAGACAAGTTTCAATTCAAGTATTCAGGTAAGGCAAAACTTATTTCTCTGAGTTGATATCAGAACTAAATGGAATAGAAACATGTTCAGCACAGTGCTGAGTACATAACAAGCAATGCCAGCCACTATTGTGTTCATCAGTGATCCTGTATGACATTCTTACCATATCTGTGGGACCCCTTTACCCCTGCATCCCCAGGGCCTAGTGGAGCACCTGGCAAAATGGAGTCCATCAAGTGTTTGCTGAATGAATGAATGTATGAATGAATGGAGGAGTTGGCCAAGGAAAGGGATAAAAACCACAAGAACAAAAGTTATGGAGGCACAAAAGACAGAAATCCAAAACAAGTATTTATAATTTAGTACTTCTTTAGGGGTGAAGATAGATTTGTAATGGAGACATTTTAATGGAGAAATAATATTGATTTCATCATATTAAGCTAATGTTTAAAATTATTTATCATCTCAGGCTTCATAGTACAAAATTTCTTACATGTTCTGTAGTTTTGCTCAAACTGGATAAATTTAGTCGTCAACTTTCAATGATAGGATTAAAAGTGACTTTTCTTCAATGACAGAATTAAATAAGACTTTCTTATTTAGAAAGTCTTCCAAGCATATCCCACCCCTCCACAGTGCCCCCCCACGTTGCTCAGACGTAGGTTTACTCCCAAACCCCAATTCCCTAGTGTTCGCTCCCACCCTTTGAGCACCATAGTGTTAATCAGTCAATACCAGTTTGATAGCGAGTACAAGTGGGGCCCATTCTTCGGGTCTTGTGCAACCTCACTTCAAATAATGGGGTCAAGCTTAATCCAGGATAATACAAGAGGTGCTAACTCACTGTCATTTCTTAAAATTGAGTAATATTCCATTGTGAACATATACCAAATTTTAACAATCTACTCATGAATTGATGGGTACTTGGGTTGTTTCCACGACCTAGCAATAGTGAATTGTGCTGCCATAAACATTCAGGTGCAGATGTCTTTATCATAGAATGTCTTATGCTGTTTTGGGTAGATGCCTAACAATACTATTGCTGGATCAAAACAACAAATACTGGCGAGGATGTGGAGAGATAGGGACACTCTTACACTGCTGGTGGGACTGCAAATTGGTGCAACCTTTGTGGAAAAGGATTTGGAGATGCCTCAAAGAGCTAAAAATAGGTGCAGCTTTTGAGAGCAGACTTACCTGGTCCTGAAAATAATCAATGACTTTTATGCCTTGGAGTCAAACATTAATTTGCATCAGATCTAATG